>CM067089.1:1712500-1720000 GCA_034008185.1 Gorsachius magnificus
GAAATATGCACCACCAGTGGAGAGCAATGCTAATGTTTAACTAGCTGAAATAGCTGTTTGCTTAGCGGAGAATGTGCGGTATCTGACAGAAGGGACATCTCTCTTATTAGTAATCAAATAGGGCTGACCAGTTGTTGCCATCACTCTGGGATTGTGTCAGGCAATTGAGAACAAGTTCACCACTTTATAGAACTCCGAGTACAAAAAAATCAATATAATTATATTTGTCTTTAGTGTTTTAGCTATGGAAATCATATAGCCCTGGCTTGTTGCCTTGCGAGCTGGATTTATTTCTGCGTTATTGGCTAAAAAAATATCTGGAGGTGGAGGCATCTTCTTGGCGGCGTGGTAGACGCAAGGCAGCGTGTTACAGTTTTTCATACGGGATTACGGGCGTGTTCGCTGTTCGGAGTTTTCAAGGCGTGTGCGACTTTGGCCGACGTGAAGGGTGAATTGCATCGAAGCGCGGCTACGCCGGGCCACGACGAAAACGAACCGGGAACGAAAATTAAAATCGTATTTTGCCACTATGTGCCCGGTCGGACTTTAATTTAGAGCTACGGTCCGAGTGATTGTGTCGTGCCCGTTGAACGTACGCCGACAAACGCACAAGCAGCTGATGTTTATAGCCCGCACGCGCGGCGAAACGCAGCGCGCACGACGTTTTTCAACCATTAGGGCTTATAACGATATATACGTGTCCTGGAACCGCCGTGAGATAAATCACATCGGTTCTGCGAAGGGTGGTCCTGGCAAAATGGAAACGAGCTGTACAGCACGGGCGCTTTCGTACCTTCCCCAAACTGTCGGAAGGATGCTACGGTTTGATATTCCAGAAGCATGAGAAGATGTAAAAAAAAATCAGGAAACATTTGGTTAATGGGTTTATCATGTTTATTTGAATAAGGAAGATTGAAACTCCATTTATGCCTAGCATAAATGCTTTAGAGATCTTAATTATTGATGAAAAATCTGCTGTGCTTCTAAATTTACAGATATGACAATTTTATAGGAATTTTAATCACCTTCTACATTAGGAATTTTCAAGATTTGGCTTTTATGAGGCTGGCATGCGTTTTAGCCTTCTGAAGAGAGCTGTCACCGATCATGTCAAAAGGCGAGGAGCGTTCGGGCGCACGCTGCACGCGGCTCAGCCAGGGGGTCGGTGCGAGGCTCTTCCTCTCGAGAGGCGCTTCGGAAAAACAGCCGAACGTAACGTTTGCTACGAGCAAATTGCAGCAGATGTAGGAGGAGAGCACGGACGTGGAAAAGCTCTGTAAGAGCACGAGTCCTCTGAACCACCCGGCGCGTCTTTTAAATCCCCGATATTTATGCTTGCTCCATCCGCGCGTTAATAGTTTGTTTCCTAAATTTGTTGTCGGGGTTGGATTTCGGGTTTGCGTTTCCTCTTGAGCATCCCAGCGCAACGTCCCCCCACCAGATTCGCGGGTCAGCTTCCAGTTTCCCCTAAGAAGCGTTACCGTTTGGGTGGTTGCCTTAAAGAAAAAAAAATGAATTCTATACAACATGCTCCGCTAGATCCTTTTGTCCTTTGGATACATTTAGCAGCTTTTGACCAGATAAGGCATATTTGTCCTCAGGATACGAACCAATAATTCAATCCTGAATTGAGATCTATGGCCACCCATTTGTTCCAGCCCACACTAGGAGTCTCTGCACGAGTCTGAATTGTTTATCGTGCTGGGGGGGGGCAAAAAACCCCCAAGAAAAATAACCCCCCCCCCACCCCCCCCCTTATGCACCTCAGGAATAATAATTTGTTAGCAATGAAGATATTTTAAATAAATCCCTGTAATTACACGTTTGCATCCTGCAGTGGGCTTTAAACGTAAAAACAAACCCAGAGGCCTCGGAAGCAGCGTTCTGTGTCGCCTGCCTCCGCGACCTTTTAATTCACGGGGAGTTTTTATTTACGTCGGCTGGATGTTTCTCACGGAGCACGGCTGAGAGTGTACACTTTTATTACTGTATACATTTAAGTATCTTCTGGCATATCGGGGCTATTCATACAGCACAGTAACTCACGTATTAAAGAACAAACCCACCATAAATTGCAGCGCAGTCAGTAAAAAGATGCCACAGAAAAAAAGTGTCCCTGGGAAATTAGATTGACCCAAAGAAAAGCAAATAAAAGAAAGGAAAAGGCCCATATTTTCTTTGCGGTGTTGCTGAAAAGGATGGGAGTATCATTTTCATAGTGGAATAATGTTTTCTGGGAAAACACAAAAGCAGATGTTCCTCATTAGGAACACCCATTGTCTACATATCACAACTATGAACAGATAAATCTCTCCTATTTCACCCATACATTCCAAGGGCTGTAAATGATTACAGGATGCCGCTGTAACTGCTAAACCAAAACCACACTCTGTGCTGAAATAATTCCTCGGTGCCACCAGCATATATTTCATTAGGAGGTATGGAAAGCCCTGCTAGGGTCCATCCCCTCGACTTTCCCTTCCCTTCTGGGGCTCGAGCGCAGGCGAAGGCTGGGTGTCCCGCGGTGGGAAGGGGCGCGGGGCGATGCCGGCGGGGCAGGCCCGCGCCCCGACCCGAAGGCGGCGTGGGGGCTCGCTGGCGGAGCGGCGGCGGGGCTGGATGCGCTGGCGGTGCATCGCCCATCGCGTGCTCGGCAGCGGGTTTCCAGATGGTACCATCACAGCCCTACTGCTAGTTGGCATCTCCGTGGGTAGTAAATACCCCCCTCCCCAATAAATCTGGCATTATTCTATAGAGTTTAGGAGACTTATCATTCCAAGTGTGTCCTACTTTCCTGTATGGAAGCCAGACATCTGTTTATCCCATTTCTTTCATACGGAGTTTGGAATAGCTTTAGTTTGGGGGAATAAAAAGTTTTGTCATATTTAACAGCTGTTACAAAATTTCAATCCCGTAGGCTCTTAAAATACTTTTCGACTGACCTCAGATTTTGGAGATAATTGACATTGCTGGTAGCCACCCCCTTTAACCTTTCCCTGGCTGTAATTTCAGATTATTTTCCCTCAACGAGTTGACTGTTCATGCTGGGGGTTGGCTTTTTTTTTTTTTTTTTTTTCTTTTCTTCTTCTTCTTCCCCCCCCCCCCCCCCCCCACCTTACGCCGGCTTCCCGGTGCCAAGCTTTAATTCCTTCCTACTCCGAGTTTACACCTTCTCCACCTTCGGCGGGGTTGCGGAGCGGCGGCTGGAGGGCGATGGGGTATTTTTTTTCGTCAGCAGCGTTTCCTTTCACTTCCCGTCACAAAGGTGAGAGCCGCTGACCTTTGCTGGCAGTCCCGGCCGCTGAATTATTCATGTGATTGACTTTTTGTCAGTGCACACAGTTGTGCTCTGGGACATTTTATTCATTTACCTCATTTAAAGCGCCTTTCTGCACCTGTTCAAGTATTAATATCATGTAATTTGGGCCTAATGCCGATTTTGCTGAACACTCATTATATTTTTTATTAGCTATATTTCCAAACGATTATGTATGATTATTACCAAGCCTTACAAACAGCAATGGGTTATTCCCTAGACCTTTACATCTTCTTGTCAGGTTGTTTTCAGAAGCAAGGAGGATAAACATTTGACCAGTCCCAATGTTTTTATTCCTACTCCATATCCAACCAGAGAACTTAAAGCTTTTTCCCTTATGGCTTTGCGAAAGCATGATTAAATCCAACTCTGCAGAAGCTGTACAAATGCCAGCATTTATAAGGTCAACGCTTTTGTTAAAAATGCTATGTAAATGAGGATCTGCAAAAAGGGACATTAAATAAAATTAAATTCATTGTCTTCTTTAATGTCATTTACATTTTGGCTAAGCCCTGGCCTGTCAAGGAGGATTTTTTAAATAATTTTAATTACACATCATTTAGGGATCCAAGGTTTTCTATTCAGTAGCATTTGGATAACCTGCAAAATGGTGACTGTTTATTAACTTCTTAAATGACAACTTGTCATTTCATCTGCATAATGCAATGAAAACAGACCGGTCTGGTGTCATTTTTTTTTAAATTCTTATTTTTCTTTAAGATATGCACCCAGCTACCGGAAGAAGAGACCTTAAAAGAGCTCTTCTGCCTTCACTGGCCTGTTGGTGCTACCAAGTTCAGAGCACATTAAAAAATTACGACTTCCCTGGGCAACTGGTTCTTTTAAAAAATTTCTGTCAGAAACCTGACATTGATTTTTAATTTTTTATTTTTTTTTTTTTCTGCTTAAGAATGTGGTATCTTGTAGATTAATGGGCATAGCTGCAAGGGGTATGTTTGCAGATGGGGGTGGTCAGATGGGCGTTCGAAGAGCCCAGGTGTGAACACCTCTCTCCTACAAAAAAGCAAATGGTCGGGGCCGGAGAGGACGCAGCGCGGAGCGCGCGTTGGTTTTTCAAACGTACAGTTGCGCGGAAAAGAAAATGGCAAATCAAAGCAACCCCTGTAATTCGGCAACGCTGAGATCGCTGACGCCCCAGAAGGAGGACTTTGTAGGTGCTTCCTTCTCTCTTTTCCTCGGGCCACCAAAGTCACGGCGCCCGCATCCTTCCCCCTCCTCCTGATGGGTGCGCAGCCCGGGGCGAACGGGATGGCGGCGATACCTGGGTTGCTAGCGGAGGAACGCGCTCGCGCACGGCTTCGACACCATTGTTCCCGAGGAAGTCCCCGGCGTGCTGGATGAGGCTCCCGCACCACTTTTCCCCCCGTCTAATACCTGATTATTTGTCTGAAGCCCAAAGCGTTGCGCGGCCGTGGTAGGAGGGAATAATAAAATCGCCTGCTTTTGTGAGAAAGGAAAAGAGGGGGAAGGGATTTAAGCAAAGCTGTCAAAAACTATACTACAGGGGGGACACTGATGCAAACCATCCCGGGCTTCTGTTGCAGCCTTATCAGGTGAAAAGCAAAGATACTGCCAGAGCCTGTAATTTTGTTAGGATGCCTTTGATGAATTGGATTAGGTTATGGAAAAATCTTTCAAACTCAGAGTTCTGGTACGCGAGCTTCCAGGAAGTAAATAATTACTCTCAGGCAGCAGATAATTAAAAAAAACAACCTGTGAAGCACAAAGTGGTAGAAATGGGTTTAATAAGGCTCCTTTTCTAAGGCGCAGATATTTGGGGGGGCCGGGGGTAGGAGCAGCCCTGGCACGGCAGTGTTGGGTTACTCAGAGGGCCGGGGGAGCGCTTTGCCGGGCTGGAGGAGGTGGAAATTCCAGGCTGGGAGGATGGAAATTGTCACCGGGGATGCCAGGGGGTGATTGACACGCGGGGCGAGGGGAAGGGGACCCGGGAGCTCAACCTGCGCTTGGCAGCCCCGCCGCAGCTCGCGCTCCAGGAAAATGAAACCCATTCACGCGGGTCAAGCTGCCAGCGGACAAGCTCCTCTTGTTTATTTATCTTAACAGCAAATCTCGCAAAAATGTTTGTGGCCAAAACTGTATATAATGCGACGTTATACTGGCATTATTAATGCCCCGTTAAAATAAAGATGTAACTGGGCTTTTGAAACAAATCTGAAGCCGGGGAGTTTTACAGGCTGAGGGGTACTCTGGGTTTTACGAGAGCCAGCGATTTGGCTTTTCTGTTAACTGTTTTGGTTCGTTAACGGTCCGAGCCGAAGAAAACTTGCTAGGTCCTTGCTATATCAGCTCAGCTGAAACAGAATACGGCTGGCTCAGTTCGAGGTTTTATTTTGTTATTGAACAAACTCTCCTTATTTCTCAGGGATGGAAAAAATCCAGAGTGTAAATAGCATTTGTTAGGTAGAAGGGGGAAGGTATTTGTGGCGCAGGGTTTGGAGATTCTGGTATGTTGAGGCTTGAGGCAAATTACAAAAAAAAAAAAGAAAAAGAAAAAAAAAAAAAAAAGAAATCCGTGATACTTTCAGCAAAAGTTTCGCAGCCAGAAAATTATACAGAGCCCATCATCGCGTGGCGGCGGTGCCAGGAGTGCAGAGAGTAAACTGCAGCATCTGAACGCAGCGGTAAGGATAGCGTTGTGTTTTCCCAATAATTCACTAGGAAATGAGTTTAACATGTGTGGAAAGGAAGGGGCTTACATTTGTGTTGTTGTAAGACATGTAGCATAGGCCCAGCTAGCGGAAGGAGTCGGCTCCAGCTTGTCTCTCGTGAAAGACGAAACACGGTTACACATCTGGTGAGAAAGAGCAGTTCATTTGCCCAGACAGCTCGCTCCGCGCTGCCGCTGAAAGGAGCTATTTTGACAGAAACAAAGCCATGGGGGCTGGGGCAAGCGATTAGCGGGATTCTGCTCAACTAAAAACTCCTTGGCCTTAATGATAAAGAAATAGTAGGAAAGGAAATAAAGAAACCTGGCCTAATCCTCCAGCAGTGTTTAAGGAGGCTTTGAGAAAGTCGGAACACAAACAAGGACTTCCACGCAAAACTCCCGCGGCACTTTGGAAAAGTTTCTTTAAAAAAAAAAAAAAAAAAAAAAAAAAAAAAAAAAAAGAATAAAATAAAATTAGGGAATATCGAAACAAAAACTCATCCACAAGCTGAAGGACTTACTAAAAAGCAAAAGCCCAGCCTGACTTTTAGGATGAATTCATTTTACCATGAGACGTGTGCGCTGGAAGAAGTTAATTTGAAGGAACGCGGCGTGCTCATGTAAAAGGTGAATTCACTCCTGAAAATCTTAAACAAACGCTTGGTTTGCTTCTCGGAGCTGTGGCTGTGCAGAACGTTGGGTTTAGTTAGAAAGCAAACAACGAGACTTATCAAAAAATCCCAATCAAAAAAAAAAAAAGAAATTCACAATCCTCTCGTTTGAGCGAGGTTATTAATACACAAAGGATAGATGTGAGTGCCCTTTCTTTTGCATAACAACCAATAAAATTGAATTGGTCTTGGTATTGTGTGGATTGTCAGGAATGCTCTTTACCAATCCAAATTTGATTAGGATTTCCTCTTGATGTTTGTGCAGTTCTTCTGCGGTTCACAAGATGCTGGTGGGCAGCGAGCTTCCTCTCGCTAATCCAAACAGGGTTATTAAGCGACATACGTATCTATCGTGGGTAACTGAGAAGGGAACTTAAGCTGGGCTCTCTGCTCTTGGAAACAAATAATGGTTGGGAATAGCTGAAGGTGTAAAGAAATGCAGGGAGTGATTTCGCAGTTCTCACCCGGCCTTATTTCCTCGAGTGGGTCATGGCCGACGGTTTGATGGTCACCCGGCTCCACGCGGGCGAGGGAAAGTCAACAGTAGGAAAAAGCACCAACAAAACTCCGTTTCTTTCCATTGGAGGTTGACTTCAGGCCTGGGGAGATGCCCTAGCTTGGGTCTTGTCTGATGTCTGCGCAAAATGCCATAAATAATTCTAGGGATTTTTTTTTCTCTTTCCCCCCCCCCCCCCCAAATCCTGAATAACTGTGGTTTTGTTATGGGAGTTTCCTGCCTCAAGTACTTCCAGAAATCCATTGGCAATTTTACCTTCTTTGATTTGTAGCTATCTCAAGTTTTTCTCCAGGTCTTGTTCGTATGC
>CM067089.1:1725000-1745000 GCA_034008185.1 Gorsachius magnificus
TGGAGATTTCGGTTTGCTGCGCTTTGGCTGCTTGGGTGTGAACGCCTCTTGGAGCAGCAGCTCCGAGGCGGTTTGTGTGACAGCAAGCGGCAATGTGACATGCTCACGATGTCATTCTTTATGCATAAGAGCCATATTTACTTGTGGCAGTCCGGCTTACAAGACTGGATTTCTACGACAGACAGAAAAATAAATGCAACTGTGAAGACAGTAGTCTTTCTACCGTTGTTATTAATTTGTTGAAGCCGGGGATATGTAAACATGGCCATGTAAACAACTGCACTTGAGCAGAGCCCAGGAGGAGTTAAGGTGTTGGCCGCGTCACACATTTAATCATCCTTCTGTCTCATTACCTGCTTTTTTTGCTTTTGTGTATGCAAGTTTTCTGCTGCCTGGGAAGTGATCTAAGCATGACTTCCACTGGTCCTGCCTGTGGAGGTCTGTAGGGTGCTTCAGCCAGCCAGGCTCATGCGGGTTTCCCTGCTGGCCTTCCTGTGCGGATCAGCTCCCTGGCATGCCCAACTGGGCTGGAAACTAAAATGAATGACCTCGTGTGCTGTCTTGGAACTATTAGAGAGCCTCTCGTAGCTTCTCAGCCATGATGCCTTACGTGATCTAGGGACAGCCCGTTGCTCCTGTGTCGCTGTGAAATATCATGTTCTCCTTGATTACTTCTACATATTCATTATAGCATTGTAGAATCACAGAATGCTTTGGGTTGGAAGGGACCCTCAGAGGTCACCCAGCCCAACCCCCTTGCAGGAGCAAGGACACCTTGAACCACATCAGGTTGCTCACAGCCCTGTCCAACCTGGCCTCGAACGTTTCCAGGGATGGGGCCTCCACCACTTCTCTGGGCAACCCCTGCCAGGGTTTCACCACCCTCAGTGTGAGGAATTTCTTCCTTAGATCCAGTCTGAATCTACCCTCTGGTAGTTTAAAACTGTCACCCCTTGTCCTATCACAACAGACCCTATTAAAATATCTGTACTCAACTTCATTGGGTTGAAGTGTTCAGAAATGGCTTTCCTGGATGGGGGAGAGGGTTTTGGTCACCGTCGTGGCCAGCTCACCTTTCCCGTGTCATGTGCTGGGCTCATCAGGTGTGGCTGGGGGTAGAGGCAGGTCTTCAGTCTGGTGGGGCATAAAGCATTTCCTGGGAGAAGGGAGCCGTGCTTGTGCCAGGAGACCCCGGCGGGAGCACAACTGCTGGGAGCAGCTGTGGGCAGGGTGGTGGGCAGCTGGGATGCTCTGCCCTCGCAAGCTGGCCGGGTTGACTGTCCCCAGCTGATGAGGAAGGGGGGCTTATGGACACCCACAGTGTGGGCTCTTACACGCGCACGTGTATGATCAGCCCTGCGTCTGGTTATCATGTGCACCTTCACTAACAGACCACTAGCCGAATGATAACGCAATTTTATTTTACATTAACGTAACCCTTGGAAGCACCGCATGGTGTTGCCTCTGGTGGTAGTTGCTGAATATTGTTGGTCAAGCTAGAATCATAGAATCATTTAGGTTGGAAAAGACCCTTAAGATCATCGAATCCAACCATAGAAAAAAGCCAGCTTGGGCCACAGCCAAACATCTGCTCTGAGAGGCGCTGTGCATTTAGGAGGGCGTGGGGAGGCCACCAGCAGACCCCAGGAGACCTGCATGTCCCACCAGCCCTCCCCTCACCCTCCCGCGCCGCCGGTCGCCTGTCAGCCCCCTGGGAGATGCACGTCCCTGCGGCAGATGTTGGATTTCCTCCATGCCAAACAGCCCGCGTAACCCCAAAGTGCTTCGCAGTGGCTCTAATGAAGGAGTGCGAGTCTAGCGTTGCTGTGGCTCTCCGTACTGGATTAGGCCCAAAGTCAGTAAAACTAAAATTACAAACATAAAATAACTACTTACTGGCACAGCATGCATGTTTTCACACATTCCCTCCTATTCCGCGAGCTTTTCTAAAGACAGTAATGTAACAGAATATGCTTGAACATATGGTAGAATTAACAATTGATCCGGCTTCTGAAGGTAATATAAAATTTTGTGTGCTAGCATGTCTGTGTGGGTCATCCAATGCACGCGTGTTTATTGAAATGAAGTGCAGCTATTTGTTTTTTTTTTTTTCAATATAATTTACGCTAAGTAATATCTATGCCCAACTTAAGCGTTAAAACACCCCCTTTAATGCGTCATTTAAACTTCAGAATAATTTTGACTGACGAAATGGGAAACGGCGATCACCTCCTCATCGTCTTTCTGCCCCAGCTCTTTGCGTGTTGGGCCGTGATGCATCCACCGTTGGCCCAACCTTGCGTTTCCCATTGCCTTTTTCTGTGATTTCAGGAGAGCTTCTAGTCAGCACAAATAACTCTCCCCTAATTTGCCCTGTTGTGTTAAACTAGCCTACTGATTACCTATGATGCCTGCAGTATAATTTTCAGATTACTTGACTCTCCTGGGTTCTGCAATTGTGGAAAGATGCTTCTGTTTTGGCATGACGTCATTTGAGCTCCCGAATCATCGCAGCCTTAATTAACTGCAGGTATAAATTCTGTGTGTACCTGTGTACTCCTCTGGACAACAGCATGACGTACACACGTACACAAAAATGTGGACAACCCCGTTTTTATTTAAGACGAAGTAGGTGATAGGAAAATAGATGAATAAATGTAAGGGCGGGTCGTGTTGTCTGTTAATGGCCGCAGTAATAGCAGCCTTGGAGAAGTCCTGCTTTTTAGTAAGGGGCTGAAACTTTTCTCCCGGCAAAAACTATCACTTCCAGAACAAAATGGGGTTTAAATATATTTCTGTATTACTGGAATAAATTCTACCAAGAAGTAGGTAGCAAAATAGATGCGTTTGTCCAAAATAAATGTGCTATTTAATAAATAAAAAGAGCAGCTTCACCAACGTTTGCTGCGTAACAGCAGTGTCACTTTTAACTTATGTTAAATGCTCTAGCAGAGTTTTTCCTGGCTTCGTGCGTTTCTGCTGGCTGAATAAGAAGGGGTTTAATCGTAAAAAGCATATTTTAATTCCTTTCACCATTCAACTTCTTTCAGATTAAAAAATACCACATTTAAGAGTAATACACTGGATTGATTTCAATATAAGTGCTGCAGACCTTAAGGAAATACAGGAGCTGGTAACTGTTCCGCAAGTCCGTTGTTGTTCCAGAGTTTAGCAGTTAAGGACAACACAAACACATTTTGTTTGGGGTGGGTCACAGGTTCAAAGGGACTTTGAAAAACTGGGCTGGGGATAATTGGGTTATCAGATGCAGACACTGCAGGGAATTGAGCATTATCTCTCCTTAGTGTTAGGATTACTGGGTCACTTCCGTAACTCCCCAGCTCCCGCTCTGTCAGCCTGACACAAGCCAGATGACTGAAACAGGCTTTTACTGGTTACCACCCCAAAGTTCTCCCTTTCTCCATCCTTCAACAGGTTGATTTTATGAGCCATGGCCATACTAAATAACATCTCGCCTTGCTTTCTCCCCCATTGATTCAACAGTCTTTAATTGCTTGGAACACAAGCCAGATCCTTGGACTCAAGTGAGTCTTCCCTCGCCTTCAACTGCTGTTACTCATTTCTATTAGACAACATCTAACTAAGATATTGACTTGCACTTTGACATTGGCGCTGCTACTGTGTTTGATTGCACTGTCAATCTAAAAAAATCTTTCAAACTAGCAGTAAAACGTGTAATTGTTTAACTTCCTTCTGCATACGCTTGTCTGTCCAGCGCTTGCTGTCATGGCGAGAGGGTACGGTACATGGAGGCAGGGCAGAGCATACGACTTCATTGTTCACGATATTAATGCCCTATTTTTGGATATTTTATGGGTGGTTAGCGCAGCAGATAAGATACACCTATCTACAAGTATTCTCAATTAATGGTGGCAGGGCATTATGTTGTTTTACGCAATAAGCGGGACATATTTTTAAGACGGTCATTTGCTTTGGACTGCATGGCTGCATGACTTGAGTTCTTGGGTGAAGTGTGAGAGCATTTGCTGTTTGTGTTGTTTGAAGAAAAGACCTCTAACGTCAGCACGCCTGTTTGCTACATGATAGATTCTCGTTCCTAGGACACAGCAGTACTGCGGGTAGGTACTGCTCCTTGAGTAGTTCAAGCCGTCTAAGAAGAGTTCATAGAATCATGGAATGTTTTGGGTTGGAAGGGACCCCCAGAGGTCCCCCAGCCCAACCCCCCTGCAGGAGCAAGGACACCTTGAACCACATCAGGTTGCTCACAGCCCCGTCCAACCTGGCCTGGAACGTTCCCAGGGATGGGGCCTCCACCCCCTCGCTGGGCAACCCCTGCCAGGGTTTCACCACCTTCACTGGAAAGAATTTCTTCCTTAGATCCAGTCTAAACCTCCCCTGCTTCAGTTTAAAACCATCCCCCCTTGTCCTGTCCCAGCTGGCCCTACTAAAAAGCTTGTCCCCCCCCTTTCCTCGGGGCCCCCTTTAAGCCCTGAAAGGCTGCAATAAGCTCTCCCCGCAGCCTTCTCTTCTTGGCAGTTCCAGGGTAGCATTAAGTGTCCCCGTGCCCCCAAACACTGACATCGTGATGCCACCCCTCCGTGAAAGCTGAAGGAAGGGTACCTTTGCATTGCCTGCCCCACGCTTGTTGCTGTGGGCAGGCAGCGTTTGTCTTCGGGATCACTTTACAAGATTACTACCCATGTAAGAAAATGGTGTTAGTGAGCAGTAGTGGTGTATAACGAACATCCAGTGGGATGCAGGGTTCCCATCTCCCAGCAGCATGGCTCCTTGTGTTTCAGACCTCCCGCGGAAAGAAACTGGAAGTCTCATGAAATTGTGCCAGTCTTTGTGTGGCGGCATGTATTCAGGATTCAAATTAGAGGGCCAACATCTTGGCCTTTAGTCACCACTGTTGAAGTTTGAATTCAGGAATCAAGAGGTAAAAATGCACCGATGCACTGAATTTATCTGTCCTCGTCTCAAAATGCATTCAAAGAATTACCAGGTGAATACTCACAACTGACAGGCCGCCTTTCAGAGTTTTACTTTTTTAATTAAAACATAGGGAAATCCCGGTGTTTGAATCTTGTACTGTTTCTTTGAGGCAACACTTTGAAAACTTCCTTCATTTTGATGATTGCAATTGTTTTTAAACAGAGGAAAATAGCACTTCAAATCAATTAATCTTAAGTATTTCAGCTTAATACTGAGAATTCATTGTCATCCACTTACTTCCTCTCCATACCGAATGTTTAATGCAAGCTTGCTTGCTTATGCCTACTCCGTAAATTAGCATTATCCACCCTATATCTGCTTGTTTCTGAAGAATTATTATACAAAGCCTCATTTTAAGGAGGTCAGACCCCTGCATGATGATTTGTTGTTCATGAATCTACTTTGTGCCAATTTGTGTGTGCATGTGCAATCAGAAGTGACTTGGAGTGAGTGAGATAATAATCATCCGCTGCTGATATGAAGACTTCCTCTATTCGACTACCATGAATCAGGCTGATTCCAAGTGAATGAGATTTTAATCACCTGTCACTGCCGCCAGCACTTTCTCTATATTTATGATAATTTTTTTTGTCTTTTTATTGAAATCAGTGTTGACTGAATCAAGTAATCCTGATTAGCAATCTCACTGTATCCAGTCAAGAGTGAAATGCATCAGAGCATTATTGGTACACTGAACATACTGAAATTGAAAAAAAAAAAAAAAAAGGACCAGTCTAAGTGTGTCGGGGTGTTGCCTTGGCTGTAGGTGCGAGCTGGAACATGCGAGCTCTTTTTAATTGCTCCCCAAACTTGAAGGGTTGTTCATTCTTGGTGGCTAACGGGGAGCAGGGACTGCAGGCGGTGGCCTGGTTTTGTAAGTTATACCCTGGGTCAGCTCTGCTTTTGGTTACACCTATTGAATCTGGAGGGGAGGGAGGGAGTGAAGTCATCAGGGTGGCATGCATGGAAATCAGGGCAATACAGGGCAGCCTTCCTAGAAGGAGGGATTTTCTTTAAGTTTTGTAAAAAATCAGTAACATATATAAATATATTTAAGCAGGGAAACTATAACATTCATAAACTGCGGTTTGGACCACTGATTCTGCTGAGCGAAGCACAATTATTTATTTTTATCTAAGTTCACACTTTTTCTTTGCAGTGATTTTGTTACCATGTGTTGTAGGAAATTTCAGATCTTCAATGCTGTGGAAGTGTTGGACAGGGTTTAGAGGTGGAATGGCAGGGTTCAGGTAACGGTTGGACTTGATGATCTTAAAGGTCTTTTCCAACCTAAACTATGATTCTAAGTAAACTGTGAATGTGACAAATAAGTGCCTTGGAAGCCCTTTTAATTTTGAAATGAGTTAGGCCAAGCAGTCCCTAAGTGGCATCATCAGCTCTCCAGCAGCTTCTGTGTCCCCATTCCCAGCGGGACGAGCGGGAGGTGGCCCTGGTGGCGCTCAGTAGAGGAGACAACAGGGTGGAAGTTGAAAAAAGGGCCATGAAACTCCTGTGTAGTGTCTTCTGAAAGAAGTGCCGGAAGCACGGAAATATTCTGATTGCTATTATTCTAAGCCTAAGTATACTGCAATTAGAAATCTCAGTATTCAATCCAGTCCTCAAATCATATTTTGCTACATTACATAGTTATATGTATCATAAGAAATTACATTGCTAATTGTACGATAACTGCAGTAGCGCTGGAGGGGAAAAAAAGTGATCTTACTAACGTCTACCGAGGCCCCGTTCCTCTTAGTCCCATTGCTGCAGTGGTGCTGGAGCTGAGGGTTATCTCTATTTATTTATTCCTTACATTTGTTTTCTTGTGCTTCTTACTGTTTCTTCCATTCACTTTGCTTGACTGCATTCCCTCTTTTCTTCCCCTCCTTTCTTAAAAATATTAATGCACTTTTATAAAATAAAGAGCTTACCAACTCCAGGAGCCTCTGCTCCACATGTGGCCCTGTGTGACCATGTCTTCCTCCACATCCCCTCATTCTTCATCTCTTCTTCCGCCCAGCATATCTGTGCTTCAGTATTTTGCCATCCGTTCTCTTCCTTCACTCTTGATTTTGTCATCTTTGTTCCACTCTTAACATTTTAGCAGTCTTTTGACTTTCTCCCACCATGGTCATCCGATTCCTTTTCAGTTTTGTCCTGGCCAGTCGTAGGCTTCTTTTAGCGATCTTCTCCATCCTTAGTCTCCAGCATTTTGTATTCTGTGCTGACTCTTCTCCTTTGTCTTCCTTCCTCTTCATAAAGCTTCATTTGGGTTTGGTCCCGTTTTCTCCTTTCTGTATGTGGTCTCTTTCACCCAAAGAGCTACAGCTACCAGCTTGTGAAGAGATTTACAGGTCTGTCACTCAGCTCCTGACTTGTTTTTCTCTGCAGACCTATACCTCAGTCTCTCTTTTGAATATCTCTTTCAGAAGGTTTGCACTAAACTTGAACTAAATGTGAGCAAAAGCTAACATCAGCTTCAAAAGCTTCGGATGGTGTTGCTGATGCCGTAACTGGTCTCTGTCACGAGTGTCACGGTGGCAGGGATGTCTTTGAATACATCGCTTTCAAGCCATAGACAAGTTCTTCTCCCGTAATAGCATCTTTATTTTTTTTCCCTTTCATTAAAGGAAAGAATCCTTATCCTGGGACTCAGGCTTTCAGCAATCTCCCTTCCTTATCCTTCTCACCCTTTTCCTCTTCTGCCTCAAAAGGCAGTGGGAATCTTCGCTCCCCTCTTGTTCTGACTGTATGAGCCGTCACAGGCTCTGCCTTACCCCTCATGTGAAATACAAATGGCGTGCCTCGTGCTCGCGGCCCTTGCAATTTACTCATCGTATTTAATCCTACAAAGCCTTTGCCTTACCTTTTTCTTTGGCACGTCAGCTGTACTCGTGATGCCAACGGCCATCACCAGCTAGCGTGCATTTTAGGGCAGCCTCTTGCATTCTTCCTCATGTACAGGAGATGAAAATCCCTTTTCCTGGATGTAAACTCTAAAACCATTAATTTGTTCTCTTTCAGTTGTCTCCCCTTATTCATATCACTATGTTTACAGCAAGACACAGATCCATGCCAAACGGAGAATAAGCCAAGAAAGAATGCTGGCTTCCTCATTATTCCTATGGTGTGCAAAAGAATAATTTGACCTGGAAGCAGTGGTTGTGGATACATATTCTAGAGTATGTGTTTCTGCCTCTGACATCCAGAAGAATAGAAAGTGGGAGGAGTGGTACTACACGGACCCCCGGGAAGGGGAGGTCTTGCAGAGCTGCTTCTGAGAGGAAGAACTGGAACCCTGCTATGCTTTCTGCTCGCTCTCTCCTGTCCTGCTCCTTTGCCTCTTCCACCTCCATGGTGGAAGGTGTTGCTCCGTGGTGTTGCTCATTGACTCTCTTAGTTATATTTTTGTTATATATATCTTAGTTATATTTTTGGATATTTTATGTCAGGGTCTGTCTTCATTGGGAGATTTTTTCAGAACTCAAACTGTGAAACCCTTATCCTTGCTAAGCCTTCTGGCTTTACCAGAAAAACATCGCTGTTGACGAACAAAGGTGTCGTCCCGTAGTCCGGCCAGTGGATCCCAGCATCTGTATCGACCTTGACCCTTTTCTGTCTTCCACTGTCACCCCTGGTATGCACCCGCCCCCCTGCCCCTTGCCCAGCTGCAGCCCCATGCCCATGCTCTGGCGGCCATGTGGAAACGTGGGCTTGCGTTGTGTGGAAGAGGGCAATGGAAGAGCTGGCGGGCGCTGGCACCCAGTGGCCTCGCCATGGGATCCCTTCCAAGCAGCTCTGGCTTGCACATTTTTCTGGGGTTTGGTGCAGCCCAATTTTGGGTGTCTTAAGCAGCACATCTCCCTTCTGTGACTGCTTCACAGCCTGGGCAGCTCCCTGTCAAAGTATTTTCCTGCATCTTTCTCTACTTTTTCTTCCTTTCTTCTTTTCTCCTTTCGTCCTTCTGTTGTAACACCTACTTACTGCACCGTGTAGCCGCTACTGCTTTATTTTCTTTTAGATATTTGTTACAGACACTTTCTCATTTGTCGCTGAGCTGAGTAAACACCTGTGAGCTGCTTTAATCCTTCATCAGGAATCTTCCTCCCCTTGCGCTAACTTTCCTACCACCACCACACTTCTTCACGACTTCCAAAATAGCTATTGGCTGCACATACACTTCACTAAATAACCCATACGGCCTGCATATCCATCCTAGCCACCCTGCATTGCATTACCTTTGAATGGCTGCTTATACCCATCTGTCTTATCTGTACAATTTTTCTCCTGCAAAAAGCAGAACTTCCTCATTTTTAAGGGTGCATTTGGCCTTCTCAGTGAGAATTTCAGGCACTCGGGAGCGCCGGTACAGCCTACCTCCTGCCCAAAATGCAAGTTTTGGCAGACAAAACGTAAATAGAATTTAAAAAGTAAATGGCTTGATGCACTGCAGACTACAGTTGCAGTAGAGTTTCTTGTTTGCTTTACGGATTTGTGCTGGTGGTGGTGCGCTGGTGAGTGGCCATTGAAGGCTGTAACTGGGGCAGATCCCCAGTGTAAAATCAGTTCTAGTTATTTCTGAATTGTCGTTAATCTTATTCTTTTCCTCGCTTACTAATGGGCCTAGTTTCTCTCTTGTCTTTTTCTTTTTAGCATATAAACAATTACGTTAAAGGAATGTTCTTAGGGTTGCAAAGGCGAGCATTCAGAAGTAAAACAATCAAACAAAAATGCTGTAATAAAGGTAACCCCTGCAAGCTTTGGTTGGACTCCCTGCGCGTGTGCGTTAGGATATTGGGTTTAGTTCCATAATCAGAAACAGGACTTTGCCCCCCCCACCATCCCTACTCATTCAGTACCCTGCAGTATTTTTTTCCTTCATTGTTCAGTGTGTGGTCCTCTTATGCCTTAGTTATTGAGTGCTATTCAAGGCTCGCCTCAAAAAAACAAAACCAAAACCCTCCAAAATTTCTCCCTGAGCCGCCTTGCAGAGCTCATCTTGTTGAGTAGGTCTGCGACAGAAACTCACTGCTACCACGTCCTTGTCACATGAAGTATCCCTGCTTCAGAAATGGGAAACTGAAGCACAGAGCAATTAATAATGAAGTAGCTAAGTGTATCTGTAAGTACTGCACAGAAGTCTAGGATCTGATTTTCCATAGCCTGGGTGGCATGTATGTACATGTATGTACATGTATGTACATATGCACATGCATTATCTACAATGTACGTACATTGTGTACATTTATATAGGTACAAACATACATAATATGTATTTATGTGTCCAAAACACAGCTATCATTGACTTTGGTTGTAGCAATATGTCACAAATTGTAGTCTGGGGTTGCAAGTCAGGCACCAAAAATGAGTCATGCAGAATTAATCAACACCTATAAAAATTTTGGTGTAAGTGGACCTGGCTAGAATTACCAGTAGAGGGAGGGTTAAAGTGTCACACAGAGGGGAGCTAATTACCATAGCCATCTTTCTTTCAAGCTCCTGACTTATCCTTTTCCCAATTTTTAACATTATCAGTACGTTATGAAGGGGTTGATTTAAAAAATCTTCAATTAATCCTTCATTTTAACTATATGAGGAATGGTCTTGTAACAAAAGTAGTACATAATTACACAGTATCTAAGAGTGGATGGTAAGGGTGTAATATACGGCCCTTCATGCAACTTTCTAAGTTCTTAAGAAAAACCTAGATATCATTTTCCTATGCCCATGGAACATCCATGGCTTTGAAACATTGAAATCTGCCGCAGAGACCTTATCAAACTTAGCTGTGGACTGCTACCAAGGAAAGCAACCCCTAAAATTTAACAGCCATTTATTTGTTCACAGCAGAGGAGTGATAAGGCTGGGGAACCTTGCACGCTATCTAAAACGTGGAGTGGGAGAGCCTAGTGGGAACGCATTCCTCTGACTCCCAGAGAAACTCTCTCAGCTAATTAATTAGTTTCTCCCTAGTTGAGGGCCTGTTGAAGAAAAACTGCTCCGACGCCTTGTTGCTTAGTCTGAGCATTCAGGAAGAGTAGGAAGGACTACGTAGCAGGTACACATCCTTTAAGGAAGGATCAAGATGGGAAAAGAATTGTTTTCACAAAGTTGGAAAGGAAGATGGAGAGGAATTGAGCCTGGGCTGGGGGTAATGGACGAAAAATAGCAGAAGGAAGGGAGCTGAGAAGAAGCAAAGGGGAGAGGCAGCAAAGTTCTATCAAGTGAGAGCACCAACAGCTGGAAGGGGAACAAGAAATGATGAATAGGAGTGGTTCCCATCAAAAAGGTCCTGGGCTATCTGTTCTCCCATTCTGCTAAGTACCCTGTTCCTAATAGAAGGTGACACCAGCGTCACACATTGCCAGCAGGCAGATAGGAGAAACAAAAAAGAGCTACAGAGGGTCTCCAATATGGGGAGGTAACCAGGAAACCATGAATTCTAAAAAAGACAGAGAAAAAACAAATGCAAGGAAGTTGCTGAAGTTATTAAACGATAAGATTTATAGGCAAGTTCATTTCAGTTGGTTGGCTATCCAATCAACTACTGTTGCTAATTGGATTAGTTGCCAAAATAAGCTAAGAATAGAACCTTCTCTTTTCTTATTGTTAATGCTTTCCAGGGAAAACGTCCTTGCGGACTAAAATTAAATCCTTATTTCTAGCAACATAAAATTATCCTCTGTAAAAATGAAGAACCTTAACACTTAGCTGTACCTCTTCTTCTGCAGATCTTACAGTGGTTAAAAAGTCTTTGCCATTACAGTGTGCTGTGAGATGGAACATTCTTGTTCTTCTCCAAATCAAGTGGTTTGTGGCAGATGCCTACTATTGTTCCGCTCTACTTTGTCATTCTTTCTTGTCCTTTCTCGAAGAATTTCATTGCTACATTTTCCACTGGTGGTGTACAGTTTTTTGGCACTATAAATACTTCTGACATAATGGAACAAGCCTAGAGAAAGCCCTAGGTAATTTCAGAGTGCCCCTTACTGTGGAAGACCCTGAGCATCCTCCCATCAAGTTTTTTTCCTGAAGCCAGTGCAACTGCTTCCAAAACAGCTCTTTGAGAAGGAAATCAGTTCCTCTTCCGTTGCTTTATAAAAGTGCCTCTAAATAATAACCTGCAGATAAGTTGCACGTATAACACCGGCTCCGTGTTGTGTTCTTCTGCCCTGCAAAAACAACAGGTCCCCTGAAATGATCAATATCACGATTTCTGTTATCTACTTTGATTTCTGTTATTTACTTTGTAGTGTTATTTGTATTATTATTTGTATTAATATGTCATCTCAAAACAAACTAAGTACGTAGCCTGCTCTTTCTTGTAGCCTGTGCGGTATGAACTTCTGTGTGAGATACCCAGTGCAGCCCTTGGTTTCCACCCTAAGCAAGCAGGTTGTTTCTTGGGCAGATCTGTCCTTCAGCTGTTATTAACTCACATATCTAAAGGCATGATTAATGAATCTAGGCTCTGTCTTTAGGTTTTAGCCTTAGATTTTGATTTGAACAACGATCCTATAAGTTAGAAGCAGAGATGTTCTGAAGTCCTTTATGAAACTTCATCACAGGTGAAGGACAGAGGATGAGACTGAAGCATTTGATGAAGTTGTACGTGACTCTCCCTGACGGACAGAAAATATTGTCTTGGGCTAATGCTGTTGAGGAGGAAAACACAGAGTGGCACGGGTTTGACTTCAGAGAGGGAGGGAAGTTTTGCATCCAGCTCGGGTGCTTGGCTGTTCACACCCAACCACCAAATGACCAAGTTCATTGGAAGCATGGCCTGGCCTGCCTCTGCCTGCTGGGATGCCCAGCACAGGCACTGTGCTCATGAGCCAGCGGTGGTTGTGTTCACCAGAGAAGCTAAATTTACTGCAGCTTGAACTAAAAAGCCAGTCTTTCAGCAAATTATTTCAAATGAGCAGAAGTTGATTCCTTCTTTTTTACTTTCTGTACCTTAATTAAACTCCCTGGACAGGTTCTCACTCGTGAAAGCGAGATGCCTCTTGCTATCTGTGGAGACGGCGGCTTGAAAACTGTGCTAGTTTGTAGTAATGTGGGCCATACTCACTTTGGAGTCTTGCATAAAGGACGAAATTAGCTTACTTGTTTTGTCCACTGCGGTGTAAAGCCTTCTTCCATTAACAGTGAGTTCTGCTTTCGGCAGTGAATGGTGGTAACGTTGAGCTCTATGCAAAAAAAAAAATAAAAAAAATCATAGAATCATAGAATCGCTTTGGTTGGAAAAGACCTTTAAGATCATCAAGTCCAACCTTTAACCTAACCCTGACATCCCACCACTAAACCATGTCCCTAAAATATGTGTACAGTCGGTGCATACACTTCATACCTTTTCCATCCCTTCATGTCGAAAGGAAGCACGTTTTTCTTAGCGGGGAACTTATTAAAAAGGATAAACAAGTTAGAACAAAGCACCTTTCCAAAGAAGCCTCCTTTAAAATGATGCCAAGGCTTAATTCTAGTTAATGAAGAAATCATACTCAAATGATTAGTTCGGACCTCTTTTTAAGCCTGGTGTGAAAAGAAGCCATCAGAATGCTACGTGTGTGGAAAGGAGCGCAGCAATGCCTGCCTGAGTGTGCAGCCGTCCTGAATCAGCAGCAACCATCCCAGCCATCTCAACGGAAAGAGTGCTTTGGAAAGCTAAAGTTGCAGATTACATCTCATGCCTGTCATCAAACCATTATCAGCTTCTTCGCTGCTGAGCCTTACAGATATGGAGGGACATTTATCTGCCCCAGAAATCCCGCCTTAGACTGGGTGCCAGCCTTTCCACCTGTTACTTACTCATCTGGTAAACAGGGTCTTACGAATACTTTTGAGTATTTTTAGTTTGAAATTCTCATCATTGCAGAACGCGAACATTGACGGACAATGTAAAATTCCATATCAAACTAATCAAGAGGGGAAAATACCTTAATTTATTTATTTTTGTTCATTTGGATGAAGGTATTTGAATTCCTTTAACATACTTGAAGTTGTTCCAGAACCTCAGAGGCTTCAGAGTTTACACTAGAGAGGGCAGGGACCTTACTGTAAAACGCCACGAGTCTTGACTGTACCTAACAAAGCTTGCTCTTCAAGCCCAAACTAAACCACCGATGAGGAAGGACAGTTGGTTGGTTGTGGGTGCCAACTGAAAGAACTTCTCCTGTACCAGTTATCCAACACGGATCTTGACAGATAAAATATCCAGCGAGCCATTTGCTATATGTCTGGATATTAAACCGTTGCCTAACGTGGGGAGGAACCATCAAATATTCGTCTGGCTGTATCTACCATTGGGCTGGAGGTGTGGGTACTTACTGGTGGGTTTTCTTAAAGGAGACCACTCTACGAATGCCCGTAGATGACCCAAAAGACTATGAAACCCAGCTGAGACACATTTGCAGCTAAATATGATCCAGCTGTGTGGAACAGTGCTTATTATCAGAAAAGTTTGGGGAGATACCCAGAATGTCATGCAGTTCTACTAATATTAGCTTTAGCAACTCACAATTATAATGACTAATTGGAGCCATCACTCATTGCTATTGAGTTCCCAGGTGAAAACTATGGACCAGAACCTCCATTAGCATAAATTAGCATTGGAAAGTCAATTAAGTTACACTGATTTTACACGACTTTTACTGTCTTTCATAAGGCTGGGAGAAAAAAAGACCCATTTCTCACTTCAATTATCTGTAATTTTTTCCCCTCCAAAGCAAATTTCTGTTAAATTTCTTAACGGGTCTTCATAAACATACACAGCTTCAGCTAGAACAGAGCGCCGGGGGTGGCGTGCTCGGCAGGGCAGCCTTGCTTTTCTATTTTCCTGGACGCAACCTGTGCCTTCTGAGGCAGTTTCGGTGAGCTGGATTGTGGCTGCTCTCCTCAGCATAGGATTCAGAGTGGATAAAAGAGCGTTTTCTCTTCACGGGGAACCTGGTCCCGTTCCCATCGCATGAGTGGAAAAGGGTTTTTTTTTTCCTGTCTTCTGTGTGTGTATGCAAAGGGGAGAAAAGGGGAGATGTGAAAGAAAAGGGTAAAAATATGCAAATATTTGCGCTGATTTAAGGAAAAAAGAACATGATCATTTGCGTTATATTCATAAACTAGTGTGTGAGTACCTAAATGGTTTTAAAGCAACAATATTGTTTCAGTAACATAAATCTTAATGGAAACCTGGCAGAAAGGTACAGAAAAAAATCTGCAGGCTGATAGATAGTATAAACTTCCAGCAGATGACTCTAAATGTTTAACCCTAACTTGAAGTTATCAGAAACATTCAAGAGAGTGTTCCTGGAAAGAGAGGCACATGCAAAACACCAGTACTTTATCAGCCCTCTCATTCAACAGAACCGTATAACTGAATAAGGTCAGATGAACTGTGTGACAGTGAAAATAAAAATTAATGGAAGCCTAACAAATCCAATAGCTTTGAGGATTTTGGAACCATACAGTGCATAGGTACTGGTTTGCGTTCATCATTTTAAAATTACCAAAAAAAAAAAAAAAAAAAAAAAAAATCGCAGGGCTAGAGTACTCAGGGTTTGGGCTTTTGGTTTTTTTTTTATTATTAAAGATTATCTTACATCTGCAGAGATAGATCAGTGTTAGGCTGGCCCAGTGCCACTTTAGGGACGAAGCCCGAGGTCTGCTGAGTAGAGCGCGGGGGTAACTGATGTAACGAGACATTCCCCGTTGCGTCATTCTTCATTTGCAGCGGCACCACCGGACCTGCCCCGCTCCGCCAGGAAACGCTCATGCCAATTTTCAGGCAGAAGACATGAGCTGAATTCCCCCCCCGCCCCCCCCCCCCCATCTGAAACAAGCTTTTATAGCTCAGGTATTCCCGCAAATATTTCAGTTGTAACGGCAGGGTTTCAGATGAGGGGGTGACAGGTTTCCCTCGCAGCTGGGACCAGGGCTGCCATTTGGTCGCACTCTTCATTCTTCGCGGCATTCCTATGGGAGGTCCTGCCCTGGGTGCTCACCGGCGGCGGTGTCTGGAGGAATCATCCTGCATGGCCCCGGGTGGCTGCTCTGGGCTGAGATGCTTCCTCAAAACCAAATTCCTCTCCTGTATCTTTCCTCACGGTTCAGCCTTCCGATCCGCCACCAGTGCCTGCAACCACGGCATCTGCCCCGACCCGGCTCCTTCTTGCCCGTGCGCATCTTCTGCAGCCCAGCAGCTCTGCCGCCCTGTGCCCAACGCGAGCGGTCCTTGCCGATCCTGGACCCGGCTCTCCCTCCACGGCTCCCTTTTTCCAACCCATGTATTACCATCCCTGTCCCTGAGGTCTGCTCGCCTTACAGTAACCTGCGACCAAACACAAGCACCGCGACGGGGCCATCCGCACAGATTTGGGGCCATGTTTTTCTGTTTAGTAGTTCTATCTTCTGTCCTACTTCATTTAAGCATCCCTCAAAACTGCCTTTGCTTTCCATAGGAGATTTTTTGGGCAGATTTCTTACCTCCATCAGTGCGAACCAGGTAGCAGATGACTGCAGTAAAGTGTTCTGGATTAAAACATTTTTGTCAGCCTGACCCCTTGGCAGTCTCTGTGTCGTTGTCCCTTCAGTGAACGGCTCCTTCTTCTGCGGAGCGTCCGTGATCTCTGGGTATCCTCACCCAACAGACGGGGCTGACAGCGAGCATCACGTGGGGAGAAATCTTTCTAACCAGATCTTCATACTTCTTCCCTCTTGTTTTATTTCAACTTGGATACTGTTTTAATTACTGCTGCTAAGAGTTTTGGAGGGGGTAAATACAGCGGCATTGCATAGCTCCTCATAACCGAGGAGTGGGCATCTGTTGCCCCATTGAAAATCTCATTGTAATCATCTATTGCCCAGCGTCCCACACCACAGCCTGCGGTAAGATAGATGTCTTTGCTCAGACAAATTTTCCAATACGCTTCAGGCAGAATTATTTTATGATGGAAGGAGACTTTTGTGGGTAAAGCCATCAAGAACAGCCTCATAACTGTTGTTGTTCTCCTGGCTGCGAGAGGACGACCTGAGACCTGCTAACTGGCTTTGGCGCGCAAAATCCTCTGGATGGAGAGCTAAGGGAAATGCGAGGACAGCCCTGGGACCGCTTGGCAGCCATGATAAGTAATTTGTCAAGCGGTTATTTGGTAATGTCCGTGAGCGTACCAGGGGAGCGGAGCGGGTCTCGCCAGGTACCCAGCACCTTGCGGGCGGGCAGAGGGCTCTGGCAGGGGGACGGCGCTGCCGCCTGCCACCATTTTAGAGCCAGAGACCTTGCAGGGTATTGGGCAGCGAGCCCGGGAGCGCAGGGGAGCTCCACCTGCCTGCCGGGCAGCCCCGCACCTCCTGGGGAGAGGGCAGGACATCGGGGCCCGAAATGCCACGCACCCGGTGCGCCGGCGTGGCTGGGGTGCAAGATGAGCTGGGAGAAATTTCAGAGCGTAAGCATGGGGGAAAAAAAGAAAAAAAAGAAAAAAAAAAAGGCCCAAATAGAGCCCATAGATGGTAATGACAATGTTTTGTTATCTTTATGTTGTTTTCTTTGCATGCTTGTTAAAAAGTGGAGTCAGAGTGTCTGAGACGGAGCCCTAACAAGTTCCTTCTAATCAGCCCCGGAATGCTTCTGTCAGGCACAAGAAAAATGCTCAGCTTGAACAAAGCTGCATTTTTCCCCCAAGAAACACATTTGTTTAAAGATTGGCCTGTCAATTTGTGAATCAACATTTCGGCTTTTTGCTCAGACATCATGCTTTTGCTTTTTTTTCCCCCAAGAAGGGGAAATAATACAAAGCTGCTATTTGTTGTTTGAAGGAAGTAAACTTCATCAGGTCGACTTAGATGTGTGCTTCAAATGTCACTCAGTACAGCTTTCTTGTAATGAAACGCTGCATACAGATTTCTTCCTTTAGGCTCAAGGGGATTAGACCCAGTAAAAGAAAAATTCAGTCTTCCTTGCTGTGGTGCATCAGAGTGAGAAGTTTAAAATCCACAATTTATTCAAATATTGATATTTCTACTTGTCAGAAGAGAGGTGCCTTGAAATTTCCACTGAGCACTGTTGTCAGAAGAATTGCAAGAAATGTGTCAGATAATTCATAAACGGAGTTCACTACTGTGAAATCAGTTGGGAACAGCAAAAAAAAAAAAAAATATATTCTTGTCGATGTAGAATAGGGGCAATATAACAGAAAATAGCACTCACTTTTCCATCATGTCAAGCAAATGCTCAATTTGGGCCAGGTATTTTTTTAAACAGCTTGCTGCTTCTGGAGAAGCCCACAATGCATGAAAAATGTGTTGAGTTGTGCTTTGTAGACAAGAGATCTGTTTGTTGGTTTTCCCCTCCCAGCCGGTTCCCATCCCACCCAGCCCACCGCTGCTTGCGGGGAGGGCCTGGTTCTGCATGTGGTTTGCATTAGAGCCTTAAAAAGCTGTGAACGACTGGGGTAATGATGTAAAGCGCTAGTGTAAATTCCAAACTGTTGATAGCAGCCAGGGAAGCTGAAGAAATTTTCGTAGTAATTTTTAACCCCCGCCATGTGTTGAAGTCATCTCGCCCTTCCCTTTGAGGCTGGGGAAGCGGGGTGCACCGGGCTGCCGGGCACGCTTGCAATCCCTTCTGCTTTCTCAAAGTGCTGCCCGGTGCTGGGCGCACGATGCCGTTTGTGCTTTGATTTTTACTAGATTTCAGCTATGAAAATGAGTGACGTCAGGAGCAGGCGATCCTGCGCGGCGGCTTTGTGGCAGGGCTGCGCAAGGAGAAGGGCTTGTTCCGAGCCGCGGCGCTGACAAGCCTGCGACGCAGATAACGAACAGCAGAAGAGTAGAAACTGGGGCAATAGAAAAATTATGGCTACAAAACCACATCTCTTGTTGCCGTACGATCGCATCGCTCACGGGCTGCTGACAAGGTGCAGCTCGCAAGCCGTCGGGGTGGCGGGGATAGGAAGCACAGCCCGTACGATAAGGTCGTCTCGCAGCGGGCTCAAAGGGTTGCCCGAACGAAGCATCCTTGTGAGTGCAGGTTTTGTAATGGGCAACTCCTTAAAAATATCTTCCCTTTTCCATTTCACTCGTTAGGAACGTGGCTTGTGTGATTTGATGACCCTTCTATTATACCTTCGAAAAATAGAAAGCTGAGTTAAAGCTCACGTGAATATTTTAGAAATACCCTTAAAATAACAACACAAGTCCTTTATTAGGCAGTATAAAAATAGCTAACTATAGCATCTGCACTAGTAAAGACATTACGGCGGTCGCTTTTTTTTTTTTTTTGGCTTAAATTCAGTGCAGACAAAGTACCTTGGGCTGGCGTTACACCTCTGTAGAGGGATTTGAGCTAAACGCCGCAGAATTTGCTCCTCTCATACTGTAGTTCAACTCCAAGAAACAAAGGGGGTAAATTCAACCTCTGGACCAAATGGGTAGACTGTATTTTTCCGCGTGCTTTTTTGCGGCAGCAACTGCCTTGCCAGGACCCCCCTCGCTCGGGAACCCGCAGATATTTACCCCGGCGTTTTTCAAACTGGTTTATTTCTATTTGTAAAGTGGAAACCGTTCCCTAATCCCCCTTTCATTAGCTCCCTGTATTCTTTGCTCGCTCCAGAGTGGACACTACAAGAGGCTGACATCTTTGGCTCGTTAGAGCATAGATGCCTGCAGAAGCTGACGTTTTCCACGCCTGCTTGCAGCCTATTTTTCCTTTACACCCATTGCTTACTGTCTGCTCGGTGTCTAGGCGAATCTGTCATCTGTGCCAGAGCACAGCCCGCTGCACCACTGACAGTAAGAAGGTAAACGCTTGCTGCCTGAATCCCCCATTAACTTTGTGAAGCGTATTGATTTCTTGTAAAAATAATGATATTGACAGGCTTTCCAGGAGTAATTGTTTCCAGAGCACAAAGGTCAGCGCTGAGAGTGAAGGGTTTTGGAGCCGGGGTACTCCGCAGACATTTGTGCAAAGTGCTGGGGGATGGATGGAAACAAATAGCAACAGTTTGAGACTTTAGAAATTTAAGTACATTGAC
>CM067089.1:1750000-1757500 GCA_034008185.1 Gorsachius magnificus
AATTGCCGTGAAAGAACTTGCGTTGCCGTCAGTGCCGTAGCTTTAGAGGATGAGGTTTGTGTTAACACTGGGTGTGTAAAAGGACGCGTTTTCCAAGGCGTTTCAATATATACAAATAAAGTGTCAACGTCAAAGTGATAAAAAGCAATTCCTCCCGAAGTCGAGCGTCCCGTTGCACTCCCTGTGGAGATCTGCTTTAAGGCAGCGGGCACACTCTAGTTTTGTGTAATGACTCTCAACGGCAGCGTGAGCAGCGCATATGGCAATAGTTGTCGTTATTTTCTCTTTTAATTATTTGCCCTACTGTAATGCACGTGGCCAGGAATATAAGGAGCTGCACATACAAAAAGCTCCGAGTAACCCTGTGGATGGGTGGACCAACATTTATATTTTTTGCCCGCAGAAGGTAGGCTTCTGCTAAATAGTTCTCACAAGGAAGCATCACAGACACCGCCGACTGTCTAGAAATTAAAAAAAAAAACAACCCAACCCAAACCCGGCTGCTGTGAAGGTGCCATATCCGATGGCAAATGATAACTGTTCCTTAGTGCCCGGTATCTCCTTTTATTAAAGATTATGAGTCGGCAAAGTCAGTACTTGTGTTTTGAAGTCCTTCATTTAAATGTTCTCAACTTCTTATTTAACATCAAAAAGACTCTCTTCTTAAAAAGGATAAGGATAGTCAAAGGTGGAGGGGACTAAATAAATCAGGCTAGATATCCTCTGAAACTGTAGCTCTACCAATAGGATTAGCATCAAATAACAAAACTAGATGGTTTAGACTCTGGCTAATTCATAGTGGGAGAAAAGCCAATAATGAATTTAAATGCTAGAACGTGACTTTTTTTTTTTTCCTTGTGATTGTTCCTAACTGGCAGGCCCTGGGCTGTAGGGCTTGAGGGCAGGGGCATGAGAGCCTCCCTGCTGAGAGCCAGGCAATGTACCTCCTCCCCGACGTTCCCACCACCAGCAGCGTGGAGCACAGGATCATGGCGCAAGGAGTCAGAGGCAACAAGAGAAAGAAATACAGTAGGCCGTGCAAGAAGAAAAATGTTCCTCTACCTCTGAGCTCATGTATTGTGGACATATTATGCTGCTTTCTGGAACTGGAAGCAGAATTTCTTGAGACTTAATTTTCTTTTGCTTTTCGCAGATGGTTGTGGAAACCACTGACGCTGCTAGTCTCTTATGGCTAAATTATGTGTTCAGAGTTAGCCGGAGTATAGATTTAGTCTTGCTGCTGTTGCACAGAGTCCATTGTAAGATAATTTGTCCCACTCAATTAGACTAAGTTGTCATGTGAGAAGTGCTGAGCTACCAGAGCTGGGCGGCCGGCGGCACCAAAGTTAGCTGGCTCGGAGCGAATGCCCGGGCAAGCACACAACCCAACAGCGGCCTGGCAGTCTCATAGCGTTAATTTACCAGCTGGGGTAGAGATCTTTTCATAGAATCATGGAATGTTTTGGGTTGGAAGGGACCCCTAGAGGTCACCCAGTCCAACCCCCCTGCAGGGAGCAGGGACACCTTGAACCACATCAGGTTGCTCACAGCCCCGTCCAACCTGGTCTTTTGAGGCCCTGTTTCTTCTGAAGCTTCATAGAGAAGGCTGGATGGTTCCAGGTAACAACATTTCTATCTTCCGATGTTACGAGTAGGAAATTACACAGAGAAGTATGTTAAAGAACGCTGAGGCGGAAAGGCAAACACTGGCCATTTCATTTTTGGTACGTTAAAGTTGTCTATGGTAACCTGAGTTTTATCCCTTGTATGAACACAGGATCTGGTAAGGTCTTTAACTGCATGATGACTTCTCGTGTTCATGACCCTTTCTATGGTTGGTGCCCGCTATGGGTAATTTTTGAGGTGTGAATTGGGATTGTGTAGTGAAGGAGACTTATCTGTACCTTCTTCTGCTTGTTCGTTGCTGAAGTTAGGTGATACTTAGTGTCTGCGGCAGAGGAAGGTATCAGTCCTCCAGATGGGTCCTGCTGACCCGATGAATTATATCTCAAATACAATTTCTGTGTCTATTTCTGTCACATATTTTCTGTGTCATCTTGGGTGAGGTTTTCAGATTCACAGCATCCTTCTCTGTCTGGCCGCTGTTTAACAGCCGCTCGGAGCTTTGATTGTAGGTGTGCTGAGTGCTCACCCTGCGTCTGGTGTCACTAGGACCTGGTGTGCGGGCTATGCTACGAAGCGCTTGTGGTTGTGCGAGTAACTGGGAGGTGGGACAGAGGAAGACCTTGGAAAATACAAAGTACAACCTAAATAAGACATTAAGGATAGTCAGTTGGCGTGTAGTAGATCACGTGCTGGTAGGCCAAGCTGTTGATGGCAGAACGCAGACCTCCTGCAGCTTGTGCTGGTCCAGGTGGAGCCAGCCCAGAGGTCACCACGCCATGGTGGTGGTCAGTTGGCTCCAGCGCCTTAAATCATGCCTGGGTGGTCAGAACAGCACCCAGCCCAGCAGAGCTGGTTTCAATCTCTTTGTACTTCACCCCGACGGAAAACCAGTAACACAGCGGTAATTTCACCTCCTAGAAGGGCAGCGCTGTTAATTTTGAAAAGCTTAAATGTGATGTCAAAAATGTCTATAAGGAGGTTGATAAGACATTGACTTAATAAATTACAAGGTTAGGAAGATGTGCCCTGTGGAAGTCATGGTGCTACATATTTTTCAGGGAACATAAAAAAATGTGTGAGGTAATTTTAATCATCGTTCTCCATCCTGTACGCTGAGTGGGGCAGCTATTCTACATATGAGAAAGTGATAAAATATATAATTTAATATTTATAAATCAATACTATGTGATGATTGTGCAAGCATTTGTTAACTTGTGGGTCGTTGACAGTGCGCATTTCTTTAATGTAAAGTCTTTAATTTGCAGAGATGCGTTATTGAAAGTCGTAATGAAAAACTTGTATTTATTTTGGGACGTTTACAAATTGATGTGCTGTTCCATTTCGAATGAGCCTACAAATCAATGGTTTTATCCTCTAACCACTATAATCATAATTTGCCAGTTGTTTCATTGGAGGGAGTTTTTTAAATTAAAAAAAAGATCATAATCATTATACCAACAACAAGACTGATTAATTAATTAGTCTGCGCTGAGATATTTAGATGTACCAACTTTCAAAGTGTCCAGTATGAAGCTAAATGACTTCGCTGTTGTTCTGGCTTGGCATTTATGGTAATTTGTCAAGCCTATATGCAGTAATGGATTGACTCATATAACGAAGGCTATAATTGCAGCTGTTAGGTAGGCCTTCTTTATCTCAGCCTGTCTGAGTCCCCATTCCTGCATGATTTCTTGCTGTGCCGAAGCCATGTGTGTCTTGTTTTGTTTTAATACATTACTGACCCAGGGTCTCAGGTTACTGGGGTTCCTGTCATACATTTAGTTCCACTCTCATAAAGCATTGCACAAAAAATGCTGGAACAAGGTAACAATCATTGCTCAATATACTAAGTATAAATGTCAGAGTGTAAAACTTGACTGCGGGAGAACAGTGTAGGGGGAGATAATAATTGAAAATAGGACACTGAGCTATAGCAGCGTGGCTGTGAGTTACAAGGGCTCATACGGCATCATGCGCCATGTCTGCTACGTCTTTGCTGTTACAAGCTTGATACCAACCATCTCTTTGCTATTTACTGTATTACGCTATATCGGCGCGTTTTGTTCCGGTGGCTAAAAACGCCCTTGCAGCCCTCACCATGTCACGTTCTCTGCCGTGAGGGCAAATCCAAGAGAAGCCCTGGCAGCCTCGCCAGCACAGTACAGGAGCCTGCGTTGGGCACAACGTTTGGTAGAACAAAGTGTTTGTTTGGCTGTTTGGTACTTTTAAACTATCTTCTCCTTCTGTCACCCTGTCTTTGCCCTGATACTCCACTTACTTTTACAAGTGTCTAAGTGTGACAGCAGATGATTGGTAAACTTATCTTTCAATCTTCGATAACTTACGTAATTGAAGAAGTTAACGGGTTGTTCACTTAATAGGGATCATTTCTACAGGATTTTTTTTTTTTAACAACTTGCTGGAAGGGGGGAAAACCACTCTTGGCTAATACGAAGCATATTTTGCATTATTATGGGAAAAAAATTTCAGGTAGGAGGTGAGGAGACAATTTGGGAATTTTCGTTAGCTGAAAAACTGCATATTAAACATGAATTGTGATTTTCCATCTGGCCCTACTGGTTAGGAAGCTGCAGTTGGGCATGATCTTCACTGTCAATCAACAGTCCCCAACTGCGAGATGCAAACCTCATGACGAAGCCCACCCCAACTCATTAAACCAAAGCAAACTGTATGAAGTGCGCCGCTGTGTGATTTTAATATTTGGTGCATGTGACAGGATCATTTTAGTGATTTGCAGGATTTATCTCCTCTTAAAAGTACTGCCTAAGGCTACTCTAATTGGTAGGAAAGCAAATTCCCCCTTCTCCTCCTGTCACTCTTTGTTTTATTTACTGAGAACTGCCGAAACCTATTTACACAATAATGAGGATAAATCACCGTGATGCTTTCAACACAAAGAGAAATGTTGCGTGAGTTGAAAGCTGTACAATTAAAACTAAATTCAAAATATTTCTGAAGTAGTGTCTCCGGTTAGTGATAGTGAAATAAAATTAAGACAAATGATAGGAGCGTACATTGCGACTCGTGCAGATAGACAGCTAAAATCAGAATTCCTGAGGCATCTTTATGACGGACAATTTCATTCAAGATTGCAATTAAGTAAATGTATGTAAGTTGCTGACAATAGCCCAGATGTTCCCCCTAGATATGCATGAGGCTCTTTCGTTTTTCCCATGGACGTGGAGCTCAGCTACTTCCACCACAGTTGTCTTCTCCACAAGGTGCCCATCAGCAACTTCTTCACCTGTGGGTCAGGGTGGAGATCCTACAGGTAGGGGAGGAGACTCCTCTGTGAGTGTGTGAGGTTGCATCTCATTCACTCTTACATCCTGGAGAAGTTGCTTGAAAAGGAGATGGCAGCTTCGAGCTGAGAACAGTCCAGGCCAGGCCTCAAGGTGGATGCAACGTCTGAAGCTACTGTGCTCCTGCAGATCTCAGCAGGTCTATGGCCCGGTGCTGACTTAAGAGTTTCCAGCCAAAGATTTTCCTGGGCTGACTTCCGTTGGGGAGAGAAAACTGCTGAGGTAGTTGCAATGGAGGGAATTATGGGCCCTTGTGCCTGGAGCCTGATTCTGTGCTCCTTGCCTGTAGACCCCTGATGAAAGAACCTGGTCTACGACCACCGTCTCAAAGTGGGTTGCTCAGCACCTAGTGCCTTTACAAACAGAACACTCTCTAAGAGCTTGCTTAGAAACTTCATGTATTGCTATCATGAGACGTTTTATATGCGTTTTGATAAATAGTAATTAAAAATTGTTGGGAGAACTTTGCTCTTACCTAATTTTTAGTCCATACTGTAACAACCAGAGAGCAGAACAAACAAACCAATATTTGTCAGGGCAGGTGACACTGGCGGAACCCCCTTTTACAGATCAAACTCCGTCTGCTCTTCAATTTGAGCCTCCAGGCCTCAAATTAGACCATACCATTGAAACCACGAAAACACCATATGTACCATGAAGAGAAACTCACACCTTTTGAGAACAGCTTTCCTTTTTCTGTAGGACACACAGGCAGGTTACCAATGCTCCGTGGTAATGGTAGAGGTGGCAAAGCAACGGGACAATGCCAAATGGTTCTGCCAAAACAGCACTGTGCACTGGTGGCGCCAAGAAGTCGCCGGTGTTCGGCACCACTCCGCTTGTACACATGGCTGTTGCTGAGGCTCCAGCACAGACCAGATATCTTCCTTGCTGTTAAGTGCAATGTAAGATACCAGTAAGTGTAATGATGAATAATTAAAGACATATCTCTTATTAGAACACAGGTTTCATGTTATCTGTAAACGGAACTTCGTTTTCACCGAAACGAATGGGAAATAAATTCTTTTCACAGAAACTTTGCAAGGTATTTTTCACAGATATTGCAATAAAGACTTAAATAACCCTACAAAATTACAACATCAAAGTAAAAACTTATAAAATATTAAGGTCTAAAATGACCTTCTGCAAAAGCGCGTGCAAGTCCTTCGATACCCGTGGAGTTATTTTTATTTATGTTGTCAGGTGTTCATTACATCTATATAAGATTTGAATAATGACCTCTCTGGTTTTGATCCCACAATAAGGTATATCAGAGGCAAAAATCCTATTCATGCTAATGGTGGAGAACCAGACCTCGTTGCAGCACAGAGCACAGAGCCTGGCCAATCTATGTTGAGCGCAGAGAAATGCAGAGTTGGGATGTAAGCTGTGGTCAGAGTCGTGCTGATCCATCGGGCCCATGGGCAACCACCAGCCCCGTAGGCAACCACCAGCGCTGGGAGCTGCTGGGTGGCTGGATCTGTGTCCACATGCTCATCTGGACTGCCTCCCAGCACATCCCAAAATGCCTTGACAAAACGGCCTCCATGGGGTGATGGAGGGGGTCACAGCATCCTGACCACTGGGAGAGCCATACTGGGGTGTGGCTTTGAGGTTGCACTGGTTGTGTTGGTTGTTCTTGCAGAGCAATTTCCCTGCTGGTCAGTTTGGCCCTGCCCATCTCATCTTCTGGCCAAGGTTGATGACTCATTTTAAAATCGTGTTTTTACTCTCTTCTACCGTTCTGCCCCCAAATTGCAGTCAGGGTTTTGTACGCTTATTTTTTCATGCCCTTCTGCAGCTGGTGCAATTGCTTCTAGACAACAGCACTGAAATTTCATTTTCCTGTTACTTAATTGGGAAGGGGCAATCCATTCATTTCTATTTGTTGTGTTATTTCCACACATGCCATTTATTCATAAAAAACCTGAGACTGAAGGGAGTGCAGAGCAAAATGGTAGAGCTCAAGTTTAATATTTAAATAGCTCCCTTTAAATAACGTTTTTATTGTAGGGTTTCTTTAAATGTCAATATTCTAGAACTGATCTGTAATTAATAGTCCTAATGCTTAATACTTATATATGCTTTTTAGAAGATTTTTTTGCCTGCAGAGGGCTCGCAGCCCCTAAATTTCTAAAAATACGCTTAAAAAGCGCTGCACTTTTCTATATACAGCGCGTCTTGACAGTTTAGGTGATGACTGCTCAGTTATACTGAAAAAAATTCAGATAAGCAGATTTTAGCACATTTACCATGTCTTTTAACTTCATCTGACACTGTTTGGATGGAGGATGAGAGAAGTATATTTTTATATCCCATGGGAGTTACTTTATGATGACTCTTTCAAGGTGAATATTGGCATTTATTTAGCCTGAGCAGAAAATAAAAAAGAACATATAGGAGCGTGAATGCAGAAACACCAGAGTCAGCAAAGAGTCATTTATTTTGTTGCTTTGAATTGCTATACCTCAAACGTAGCTAAATCTAAGTTAATTTAAAGTTTCTCCTGAGAAATTCATATCAAATTAAAGTGTTTCTCTGCAGTGATGAC
>CM067089.1:1777500-1785000 GCA_034008185.1 Gorsachius magnificus
AAAGGATGAAAAGGCACTTGCAGGGTTTAAAAAATCTTCCATGGAAAAAACATCTTTCACATCACAAAAAAGTCTCCCCTAGGTTGTTATGTGCATAAGGTGGAGGCTTAAGAGCAGACACATTTGCAGATGAACTGCTTTTACTAGCTTCTCCGAGACATGACATTTGTTCAGAAGATTAGCCAGGTTGTAATGTGTAGCATAATTGCACTGTGCGGATGTCCCAGAAGTGAAAACCTAATTGCTTGACAGGCCTATAACTTTGTGGTACGCTCTCACCTTGTTAGGTCCTTTTCTGATGCAGTTCAAATGAAGTCTGGCCGCAGGTGTGCCTAATTTACCTCGCAACAGAACGTGTTGAGTTTAATTGCACAGTGGTTGTTAGGAAAAATTGGTGGGTGGAATATCAAGTGACTTACTGTACGGGGATGGCAGATGGGCGTTGAGAGGCATCGCGAGCTAAGTGTATAGGTGAGGTGAGTTAATAAAAGATGTAAATTTTATCTTAAAATAGTGGAGTCTTGTGGTAGGTAATACATTTTAATTAAGGTGGTAGCAGTCCCCTTTCTAGCAGCGTGAAAAAAAATCAGAGCAAAGGAACATCACAAAGACGGCATTTTTCTCCCTATCAGTATTTTAGGAACGGCTTAGTATGTTTAGGAAGGCTATTCTGCAAGTCTGTATTTATTAAGAAGACTGCGTTTCTGCACATAATGCAAAATATAGCAGGGAGAGGCAAATCTAGAAAGGCTTGCATTCTCATTCTGTTGGTAGCAACGAGGTTTGAGACATGACCAAACCTCTGCTCCAGCTCCTCGCTTCCTCCTGTGTCACAGCGATCTTGTCTCGGGAGTGCAGGGATGGCAGAAAAAGTGTCTGGTCCTGTTGTCTCCATGGTAGGGATGGGTTCGTTGTGCCCATGGTCCTTGTTGGTCAGAGGAACGATCAAGTCCGTCACCTTCTGCTGGCAAGCTCTGAAAAACCCCCTGCCTGGGAACACGGTTTTTAACTTGTGTTGTCTTCCTCTGAAAATCTTGTCTTGATGCCACCCATGCTCTGAAAACACAGATTAAAAAATAAAATAAAATATCTCAGCATCAAGGAGTGGATCAGAGCTGAAGTATGAGCGCTGCTTGTGTTCACCCCAGCTTTGAGGCTTCAGTATTTAGCCCAGTGCTCAGGGTCATCCTGCTAAACTTGAAGATTAGACATTCCACCAACCGTGGGTCCTTTTCGCCAAATGATTGAATGAATACCAGTTCCAGCTGATATTTAGTGAAAGGGTGCTTAATGGCCCTTTTTTTTTTTTGACAAGATGGGAACTCTCTGTATAGAAACAATTCATCAGGAATGCTTCACGTTGAAAACAACCCACGAGGAGCAATACTTAGCATTCCTAGTGCACAATTCATTGGAGAATTTTAGAGCAATTTACAAACATTAGCTCAATAAGCCTCACAACACCCATTTGAGATCAGAAAAAAAATAGATAAGATTCTCCTCTTCAGCCTGACTGTGGCACTAAGGAGCTGTAAAGCTGGAGGCTCTCCCCAGCTCCTGACTCTCCAGCGCCTGGTGGTCCCATATGGACGTGGGCATCAGCAGGTCCTTGCACTCCATCGCAGTCCATGTGGTGGAAGGTATGCAAGAAAGAATAGAGGTATGACAGAAATGCCACTATGTTTAGGCTATACTCAGTTGATCTGGAGGTCGTAAGTGTCTTAAAAAAAAAACCCAAACCAAGGCAGATCAAATTAGGGTGAGGGCATGGCTAACAAAGGTGCAGTGTGGTGGAGTTGTTGATAGTGTCCCTGCAGCAGTGTCCAGAAAACCTGAGTTCAGGTGAGCATCCGAGCTGGGACATCATGTCACCCACTGTGGAAATCAGCTCAACAGCTAAAGCGCCTTTACAGATTTTGGGAGAGGAACTTTTAAAGAAATGTGCGTTCAGCTCAACTGACAGTATCGATGTATTTATGCACAGTTTCAGTAAACCTAGTTGTTTCCCTCCTTGCGTCTCTGATGTGAGAGATTGCTCCTTCAGCACTAGCATCCCATATTAATTAATATTACGGTCGGGCTCAAGGTTTAACTGACAAGGAAGAGCTGTGATTAAAAGCACCAGTTTGTGACATGGGGACGCTCCTCTGTAACGCTCCCGTCCAACCCCCGAAGCTCGGCAGGAGCGAGCACCACGTGGTGCAGCCGCAGCCGTGCTTTCTATCGGCCGCCGTTGGGCCATGCTGGGTTCTGAAGAAGGGAAGAGGCGCCCAGCTTGCCTCCTGCTGGGAATGCTGCTGGCACAGGGAAACTCCTGTGAGGTGTATAGAGCGAGAACAGCCACAGTCGCTTGTAAAGATTGACACGAATAAATGATAATTGTTCCTATTCTAAATGTAAAAGCTCTGCCTAACCTCGCTGTTCAACGTGTATAAAGTTAGGCAGCACAAGCTGCTGGGCTGGCGCATCCGAGAAACTCCGCATGAGGAGAAAGTCCCGAGCCTTGCTTGTCATTAGCTGCCAACCGTTAGCCAAAAACCAGACCTATAGAACTTTTTTTTTTGATTATGCAATGTGAAAACATAGCTACGTAAAGCAAAGAGGCGGCATTAGGCTGTGAACATCCTCCTGCACATGGGCAGGATGGCCAGGGCCCCTCCATCTGCCATAAGCTGGAGGGTGGGGACATCCCGTATCAGCTCGTTCCACCGGTACAGGAGGGCAGCGTAAAGGATTTTGCACCTTTCCAAGCTTTTCCCCTTTCTGTAAGTGCTCGCTGCGTTCCCGGGAGGCAGCGTGGCTACAAAGATGGTTGATAGGGAGATGCCTACATGATAAGGGTTAGTCCTAAATAATTGCTGGTTGCCGCTCAGCAAAAATAAGCTGGATTTCCATCCCCGGGTAGAGTGACACCTCGCAGTTAAAGGCTGGCAAAGGTTGAAGAGGTCGTAAGACAGGGCCTAATTTGCCATGTTTCTTTCCTTTCAAAACCAATGAGGGAACCGGGGCCTTGCCGGTGGGCAGATCCCGCCTGGATCTCCCTGGAGTCATCAGGAGTTGGATCGAGTCCCTTTGAATAGCGAGAGTTTCCAAACCGGAGGCAAAGCCAAGTGTTTTTCAGAAGATTGATCATTCATTACCTTGGAATTTTTCAGCGTAGAGGTCATTACTGCTAATATAAGTTGTGAAAAAATAAAATGTATTAAAAAAATAGAGATGAATTCTCATCTGGTGTAAGTCATTGCCTTTGAAGTCAATGAGTCATTGAAATCAACTTTCCCACACCGAGCTAAGGATATGGCCTGGAGTCAATACATTTGTAGTGTTGAAAAATTAAAAATATAAATTTGCCTTTCCCTGGCAATAATGTTCTGTTTACAACAGAGTTCTTATGCTTTAAAATAAGTTCATTAACTAATAGGAAAGTAATATTTCACTACCAGTATTCTTTTGGGTATAACTATTTATGATTAAATTTTATTAAACTTTTTTAAAATTGGATTTACATTTTGATGAATCTAATAGATTTCAATTTTGTATTTTTATAGATTCTTTCTAAAGTTTTTCCTCAAGTGCAATCAGAACTGTTTGAAGAATGCAGGCAACCCGCGAGACATGCGAAGATTCCAGGTACAGATCCCTCCTAAAGAGTAAACGATATATGAAGGACTTGCATCTTCATTTTGAACTTTTTTTATGAAAAAACACCATCAGTGCTTCTACTTAGTGTAGTACCTATGCTGCGTGCCTTTAAAAAAACCACCGTCGGTATTTTACATTTCCCTTGCTGGTTCTTGGGACTCGCCCAGTTCTGCAGTGGACCGTAATGGATCATTGCCGAAGCACGCGGGTCTCTCCTCAGAAAGTATTTCCACAGTTTTCCTTTGTACTAACCCCTTGCGTTGTAGTGTGGCGTGTGCTCAGACCTGCAGAGGTTTTACATACGTAGACCGAGTAGCGTAACCTTACTAACAGCCATGATGGCGGAGCGCAGTGAAGTTTGGATCTCACACGGGGGTTTTTCACATTCGCAACTTGTAAATCCAGCAGTGGCGGTCCAACCACATGTTTCTATTCCAGATGTGTTGGAAAATGTTTAATACTTCACTTTCTCCTTACAGCTTTTGAAATATCCTGTGGTGAATCATAACACTACAGAGAGACAGCTGACATGATGGACAAATGATTTCCTCCGTATTTGGGGTCATTTGAAACACTCGTTAGGAAGTGTATGCTTTTTATTGCAAAATATTTCACGGTGATTCATATTCGAGACTAATAATAAGCTAGTGCTGAGATGTGCAAAACTTTCTTATTTTTGAGAAGAATAACTTGTGGTTAAACTTGATAGCAAAACATGTGACATCTGTTTTCATGCACAGCCAACCAACCGGTGAAGCCAGAACCCTTGAGCCAGCCAACAGAAAAGATCTGTAGCTGGAAAAAAATATTTCTTCAAAACAATTGAGCCAAGCTTCCATTTTTCATGCATCTCAGCTTCACGTGGCATTGGTGATATTGATCCATCTGAACAGAACAGAAGGTCAAACCTGGAATGAGTGGAAATGTCCTCTTTGTCTCACCGATGACTAAATGAAGCATCAGTCATGAGTGATCTTGTGGTCGACAATGGAGCCAGTAGGCACTAGAAAGACTTTCCTGGGTCTCTTTAGCTAATCTCCCTGCCTCTCAGAAGGTTTAACTGGACTTAACAGTATGTCAGATCTTGAACACTATTTTTAACTGGTTTCACTGTCTCAGCACCTTTCTTTAGGTGCACTGCAGGAATAAGCCGATATAACAAAGCATAGCTTGTCTACTTTCTTTTGCTGAACTGCGGTATTTTCCCTTGGTGACTGACCTATATATACATGACAGAACAAAAATAGTTGTCATTTTTATATACACCTTTCTCTGTCTTTTTAATATACCGTGTTCTAGGAACCAAATCCAGAAATCGTTGCTGAAAATCACACTTGTGTGTTTTGCAATATTTCTTAACATCTGCGAATCCCATTAAAAGTGAAAGCAGATAGCCCAGTGGCCTGGCAGCAGCTCTGTGGCCGAGGTGAGTGTGCAACCTCAGCACTCTCCAAAGTGGATGTTGACAAGAGCGCAAGTGTCCACTTCTGGGAGGAGAAAGGTAGGGAAGCAGAGCAGCCTGGTAGAGAACTGCCCTCGGGCTGTTCTAAAGGGTACCGCAGATGGCTGTCTCAAAGGAGGCAGGATAGACAGAAAAGGTGCTGTGATAGCTGAAAGCTAATTATGGGTTGTGAATAAGAAACAGGATCAGAAGGGATCCAAAACGTAGGAGCAGGCAAGGATTTTCTTCTGATGCCTCGGACCAGCTCTGCGCAGAAGGAGGCTGGTTTTTCCCCCTTCCGTTTTTGTTCCTGAAGGGTTTGGGTATAGGAGCTGGTGCGAGAACCCTGGCAATCATCCAAAAGTAAAATAAACGGGAGACGAAAGCTAAAATTTGCACCAGCTTTTGCCGCCGTCACCAGTAGGGTTGGTAAGGCCTAACTTAGCCGTTGACTTTAAGGACTCTACTAATGTTAAACCCCAAAGAAAAATGCTGCGGATATCACTTCATTTAGAAAAACTGGAACCCCCACCTCAGGGCCCATGCTGGAGTATTTAAATAAGATGTAAATGTCTATCTGGGATAATAGTGATCGACCTATGAAGCCGTGTTCCACACAAACACAGGCATATCTCATGGTTTCCTCTTTGGCTTGTGTTCATGCCATATCGTTTCCGGAAGGAGTTTCACAACTCCATTGTGTAGGTGTTTTTATCGGGAAGGTTGTGCATTTTGCATATGTTCCTTTTCCATTTTCTACTGAGAAGCAGCTGGAAGCCAAAGAAGGCCCTATCCATCATCTCTTCTATGGCCGGACTCTGAACCTGGACACAAGAATAGGAGCCTTTCACTCAAAAATAAAGGAGGAAATTCCATTGACATACCAGGGTCAATCACCATCCAAATGAACTTGAGAAGGGATACTTTTCATGGATTGAAAACACTTTCACTATTCATATTCAACTCGGTCTTTTCAGATGCAAAAAAGTTCATTATCAGACATTAAATGTAATTGTAAAACTGACCTGGAGATCATTTACTGAAGAAAAAACGGGGAGTTACGATGGTTCCTAATTTATTAAGCTTTTTTTATTTGGAATCCTCACAACCCTTCATTTGAAGACAGTCTCAAGTGAACAAATTTTAATTAGATAAACTATCTAATCAATATATCAACAGATCAATCAAAACAGCAGCTTTTAAAATGAGTGGCTAGAGGGGTGTTTCTGAAACTAATGGCTAGAAGAATATTTCCCTGAATTGAATTCATTTGTTAGCATAATAGGAGATTAAACTCTAATTAGTGTAGCAGGTTCTGAAGAGAAACAATTGTGAGTTAAAAAAATCACCAGTGTTCGCCACGTAAACAAAGATGTATTCATAGTTGTCATTCACTCCCTTTAAAGTGAAAAGTAAGAGGCTGCGGCGTGGTTCTGTCTTAAAAGAAGACCTGATTCTCTATGGGTGTTTGCGAAAATCTGCAGGGTGGTTTTGGTTTTTTTTTAAATTCTCTTCTTTGTTTTCTTTTTCAGGTTGTTGTATCAACAACAGTCAATGTGGATGGCCACGTGCTGGCTGTCTCAGACAACATGTTTGTACACAACAATTCCAAACACGGGAGGCGGGCTCGCCGCCTTGACCCCTCAGAAGGTACGGCCCCTTCTTATCTGGAAAATGGTAGGCACACATTTACATGTCTTTTTTTATTTGCAATGCTTTTTTTTTTTTTTTTTTTTTTTTTTGGCACCCTACTTTATGTTGATACACTACTACATTTACTTTTACATAATTTCTTCTCTCATCCATCAAACCACCCATTAAAAAAGTCCATTAGTATTTCTCAGCCCTTGTCAACCAGAATACGGTCGCTCCTGAATTTGCTTCTGACTTCTTTCTTTATTTAATACTTAGAGTTTTGCAGTCACAACCAATTTTTCATCTTTTTCTTTTTTTTTTTTCTTCAGCCTTGTTTTGCTTGCAGCTTTTTCTTGCTATTTAATTTGACTTGATTTTATTTTGGCTTGTCATATTCCTTGATCCAGAGGTACAGTCTCAGGTTATGTATGCAAGTTTAAGTGGATGGTAAAAACATGACCGAATCTGTAAAGAATTTACTGTGAGGTCAATTTCCTGTGGCTGGGCCTTACTGCAGATTACGGCAGGAGGGGGCTTGGATGAGAAAAACAGCATAAAATGTTTTTCTTCAGACTGACTCAATGTGATTGACTTCTTGCCTGAACTGCTAAAAGAAGATAGTCTGAGATGAAGAGGAGAATGGAAAGTGCCTCTGAAAAATCCAGAATTGGGAAAGCCTATCTTTCTGGAGCCCATCAGCCTCCGAATCACTCGCACGCAGTTGCAGCTGCTCTCGTACACGTGCACACATGTATTTACTCTCCCACAAAGCCCAAAATAAT
>CM067089.1:1790000-1800000 GCA_034008185.1 Gorsachius magnificus
AGCATTTGCTCTTCCATCTCCCTCAACAACCTTTTGATTGACTCTGCTTAGATCTGTACAGCAAAGCAGATAAATCGACATGCCACATGCATGCGATGCTTAATCATTTGTAATAGCCATATTTGCCCTGACATATAATTTGCTATATCAAGCCAGTTTTTTCTTGCTCACCAGTGTTCTGCTGCTTGGCCTTTGCTTTATAAAACATTTAATAGTTTGCTTTAAATACATCAACATGCTGATATACGATTGCCCTTTGTATGCCTCCTCAAGAAATCATGCACTTTCCTTCTATTGTGCTTTGCATGGTTTGTCATTGGTGAAGAGATCTCATGTCAGGAAAGGAGGGGTATTAAGGTCTTGATTTTCTGTCTTGTACAAGCAGCTACTCCGTGCATAAAGGCCATCAGTCCTAGTGAAGGCTGGACTACTGGTGGGGCTACTGTCATCATAATCGGAGACAACTTCTTTGATGGCTTACAAGTCGTATTTGGAACTATGTTGGTCTGGAGTGAGGTAAGCTACCTAAATTGGTGGGCTTTGAACTGTAACATTTTTCCATGAATGATTTTAACAAGCTGTCGATAGGCTATTGACATGAGGTATCATGAGATTTTGTTTCACCGTGCCTTTTTAGCCATGAATTCACATGTGACAATTGACTACGCGGAGAGAAATATACTTGAGGCACGTCATGGCCCTCTAGTGGAAGACTTGCTGTAGGAGGTCTCCCAGTACAATTGGACAATTAGTGTTAAAATTACTAGAAGTAGCCTTAAGGAGACATATGGAGGCAATTTTCATATGAATGATGCCCTGTGGCCTTTCCTGCAAACGAAAACCAAGGATCATTTACAGAGCTTTTCCTTAAAAAAACCTGCAGGACCCATATCTTCCAATGTGACAGCAAGAGGGGAGAATTTGGAGATGACGATGATTGAAAGTCATTTTCCTAATTATGTAAGCTGGCTGGCATCAGTCTTATCAGGGCCATCTTGATTTAAGGTATGTTTTCTGTACGATTTTTATAGCTGATAACACCTCACGCCATCAGAGTTCAAACACCACCACGGCACATTCCAGGAGTTGTTGAAGTAACTCTCTCCTACAAATCCAAACAGTTCTGCAAAGGTGCTCCCGGCCGATTCGTCTACACTGGTAAGTGTACGGTTTCCTTACTCCTTTCAGGATAATAATTCCCATCTCCTAATGGTATACAGGCCGTGCAAAGTGTGAACGTTACAGTGCTGTCAAAAAATAGGATGTGTCTCGCAGGAAATGTAACTGGTGGTAGCTGGACCTCAAAATACCTGTTGGTGTGGGTACCCAGAAGCTCTGGTGCCTGCCCAAGCCTCCGGGGTCACAAAAATGCCTCAATGTCTCATGAGATCAAGTTCTCTCACAAGATGCCTGCTACTTCCTGCTTTCAGTTTGCTCAGAAATAGATCAACACCGGTATTTCCTACTCTGCTCCAGCCAGAAAAAGGAGTTAAGAAGTATTCAGCGACGAAAAATATTTTTCAGACTATCTATCCAAACTCCTTGAACTTCCCTAAAGGTTCAGTTGAAGTTTTAGGCACTGGTTCAAGTAGCTGTTGTTGGATCCAAATAACTTTATCCGACCTTATTCACGACCTGGCTCTAAAAATTCTTTCAGACCTGAAACTTGGGATACAAACTCATGGGCCTGGGAATGATTTATTTGTGCCAATTCTTTTAAATACATTTGACTTTAATTTACAAGAGCACAAGAAAAAGTCGGAACTTTGTGGTTTCCAGTGGTTTTAATATGAAAATTCTTACTTTGGGATGAAGTATTGCTGGCTTTTTATCTCAAATGTGTATTACAGTTTCTCTGGCATTTAACAATGAACTTAACTGTGGTGCTGGGAGGGGAAAAAGGGAGAAATAGCAATTTAATTTACCGTACTTTTGGATGAGGATTCTAGGTAATAAATTTGATCGGATGAATCAATCTCTCTTTTGAAAACAAAGAGCCTTTAACTGTTTACTCGACAGACTGCAGGGATTCGGGGAGAGTTCTTGCTGCTTATTGGGGAGATAATGCAGATTGCGGATGATGTGCAGATGATGTGCATTTTGATGACTATTTTCCCACTAGACTGCAACTGTTTCTATCTATTAATTTAGATCTAATGGGAAAAGTGCATTCCTGGGTAGTTTTAAGCTAGGACTTTTTAAACAGTGAACGCATCGTGGATGTGTTTTTCTGTCTGCCTAAGATCTGTTGCTGAAATGAACGTTTAAGTGGAGGTAGCACCTGAGATTGCTATCTCCCGACTGTCCCCAAAGAAATTACAACCTGAGCAGAACCAACGTTGGCTTTGGCACCTGGGTGCCTCACCTCTGGCGGACCGGGGAGAGAATATTTACATTTTCTTGACCTTTCTGATTGGGTTGCTACCGGCGTTACCAAACGGGCTGGTGGTACCCGTGGTGCTTTTGGTGCTTAAGGACATATCTCGAAAGCGGACGTTGTTTGTTGCAAAGGTGGTGACCGCAGGTGGGGCTGCCTGCAGTCATGGTTGCAGCCTTAAAAATGCTATTACCGACGCAGCCCATGCAAAGCTTCGGCAGAGCGGCCTGACAAGTGTGGCTATTTAGCGAAGATAAGTGTTCAGCAACATAAAAAATGAATGAATTAAAAGCCTCAGACGGAGTTTCCAGATATTTTAGCTGTTGCGAGCTGGTGCAGTTCCATTGCACACAGGGAAGTGCTGCAGATCTGAACCAGATGACGGTCTGGCTCTCGGTGCACAGCCCTGGATTTCTTAGGTGCAGATTTTGCAACTTTGGCGAATTTTGCTGTTTTGAACCTCTTTCTAATGTGTAAATGCAAATATGTATGAAACCATAAGGAAAAGGCATTCGTTCCTTCTTTCCTGGGGTCATCTTTTGTCTTTATCGCTAAGTAAAGATGTTCCCAAGAACCGTGAGAATGTCAGGAGCTTCTCCCGCTGGAATGAAATCGTAATAAAGTTACATTCCTAACCGTGCTTTAATGGGAATACACAGCTAAAACACCTTCTGAGGGAGACAAAAGCCTGTAGCCCAGCAGTAAGAAAATAAAAAGATAAAGCCAGCGCCTGCCTGACCGAGAAACTTCTGCCTGCTTTGCTTTATCCTGAAGTGATAGGGTAACTGAGATAGTCTTTGGAAATTACAGCTGCCGTTGAGAGCGAAGCCAAGCCTCGCTGTATTTCAGAAAATGAAAATGATGTAGCCCTAGAGGAGGGAGGGGCCGAATCCCCAGGGCATCTGTTTCCCATCAGTGTCCCACCATGCTTGCAGTCTGGCTTGGCACTCTAACATTTAACCTTCCCAGCATGAGGTAGACCATAGGGCAACAAGGCTGCAGAATAATGAAACAAGAGTGTAGTGTGGTGTACAAAGCCTTTGTGAGCAGAGAAGTTGAGACATTAAATGATCAGGGTGCAGAGATATGAAAGTTCCAGATTTTTCTAAAAAGCCCCCATTAGTCTCACGCAGGAGGAGGAGCACGCTGCCGCGCAGCAGGCAAAGGCAAGGCCTTTCCCCATCTATCCATGCCTTTTTGCCCGCTGCTTTCAACTATTATAAAGATACAATTACCTTGGGAGATTGTGGCAGTTCAGTTGATTAGCACGGTGAATTAAAAGAATGAGTCACAAATGACATGTCCAGCTCTTCTCTACTAGTCCTTTGTATTCCCAGTATACCTCACCCCTGTTGTAAGAAGGTCAAAAATTAGAGAGAGATAACAATTTTCAAGCAGCTAGCACTTAGGAGCAGAATTAACAATCATTCTGTATGTAATTGCCAGTTAATAGTAAATTGCCTTCTAGACTGTAAAATGCAATATAAACTGGTGGGCACCTAAAATTAAATTAATGAGGTATTTGCTGCATTTAAAAGTGAATCGTGCAAATTAATAACTGGGTACAATACTTGTTTTAATATATACCGAAGGGTGCATCGTTCGCTTGTTTAATAATAATTTAAAAAGTGCTACCTGAAAAATTCTCTCTCTCTCTCTCTCTCTCTCTCTCTCTCTGAGTAAACCGGGTGGTTTGTGCAGGTTGTAGCCAGAATTTTGCTGGTAAAGTCTTCCAGGTTTCTAAATTAAATATCAGAGATTATTTTTTAATTAGGATATAAGCACTGCAGCGTTATTTGATTATGGCAAATTGTGATTTGTATGCTTCTAAATGAAATTATGTTACAGATAAAATTGCACCTTTACACACATATTTTAAGCTCCGTAGATTCTGTTGGTTTACTTTAAGATGAGCGGCAGTACTGTATTTACAATGTATTTGTGCCACCGCGTTACTGTTTTCTCTAAGCGTGTATTTTGCATAATGATTTCCTAGCGAATAGAGGAAGCCTGGCCCGACCCGGGGTACGCTAAAATAGTCTCAAAGAACGCTATTTGGCACGTGGAGCTTTCCATGCTGACGGCTTTCACCCTCGTGTTTCTGTTGCACTCTCTTATTTTGGATAACTTCTTTTGCTCAGTTGAAGGAATGACCCAAATTGTCAGGAGACAACAGATCATTTGCAGTAGACTGTACCCGTTTGCTGTACAAGGTATTGGCATTCGATTGCAAACATGTCCAAAGCAGACGTAGAGCAAGCGTGAATGTTGAATACATGGAACCATTCCCAGGCCTGCAATGCATTTGCTAGATGTGAACATAAAAATGATTATTTTGCACAAAGACTTGCATTCAATTTTAAGCTTATGAAACCATTACTCAACCAGTAATCGCTCACAGTTTGTGTTCCTTCTGATAGAGTATTTATGTCGAAGAAGTACGGCCGGGCTCTAGGGCTGGCACGGCACCAAGGGGGGGAAGCCCCCTCTAGTCACTACATTGTCCAGATTTTTCGGTTTGGCTCGGTTTTGCCTCGGTATGGAGACCTCCGCTTTGGCTGGGTTCCCTTGGTTAACCCCCCGCTCCACTTCCCCCTCTGCAAGATCTCGTGTTCCTCAAGTATTTTCGAGATCTTTTGTGTGCATTCAAATGGGATTCTGTCAATGGCGCTGTTACACTGTTTAGAGTCAATAGCTCCCTTCCATCACAGCCAACACAAACTAGCTGTCTCATAGGTCAGTGCTCTTTAAACAAATTACTTGTATCCACAGAGCAAATGATTGTTAATTGCCTCCCACAAATCATACTATTTTTACTATGCTAAACTACATGCTAATGCCTGAGTTAAATTTAAATCACCTGATTATTTCTTGTACATATTCAATTATTGTTCTTAAGTGTGAAATCTGGTGACTTTGCAAAACGAATGCTAAAAATAGATATAATGGATACAGGGCTTTATTGGAAAGCCTTAAAAAAAAAAAGTACAGTTACATTCATTTTAATGAAATCCTCAGCATTTCTAATTCATATATATTGCATTTCCTTTCTCTCTCTCTTTTTTTTTTTTTTTTTTAAAGTGCTGTTGTCCTGAAGCAACTTACGGTCGCTGTTATTACAGTATTGGTTATTTATTGATCAGAGCTTGTGTCGGTATAGGTTGTTAGCAAGCTGAAAAAAAACCAAGGTAGAACAAATATTCTCGCCTTGTCTTCCAGGTGGGTCTTTCTAAGTCAGTCAAAGTTACCCTTACGGAGTCAAAACCAGAAAGCACCTCTGTTAATAACGTTTAACCGCTTTAGCGCGCTCAAGTAAAATGTGTTTTTCCTTAAAACAGCCATGTCGAAGGGAAAGACATCCCAGTTAACTGTCTCTTCTTACAAAGACAGGTTTTCAGCATGACATACATTTTTAATTAATAGGGCAATGCTAAACATACAGAAATGATTCAGAGGTGTCGAGTCAATAGCGTGTTGGATAATGTATATTATATAATAGCTCTTTTTTAAACAGTAGCAATTCCAGGTTTATCAGGGTCATTGTTGTCCCCTTTCTTTTCTGTCTCAGAGGAGGCCAGAAGAATGAGACATACCATTTGTGCTATTGCACAAGTAGACTATTTGTCCTAATCAGTGACACCCATTTACTAGAATTGCTTAAAATGAACTATACCTCATACAGAAATCGCACATTTAGAGTGTTCCATTCATCATCTGAAAATTGAGGGCCAGTAAACTTTTCTGTTCCTCCAGCGGGATCATAGACATGCATCAAAATGTTAAAAAATGATTGGTGAGAGAGAACTGTCACCCATTTATCAAGGAAAAGGAACATTATTTGCTAATTTCCCAACCAAGGCAGTGACAGGGTGCTTCGTCTTTAGACCCATGGTGACCAACATGGCCTTTTTGTTATTAGTACAAGTCAAGCGCTTTTTGGCTGTTGCTAACAAGACACATTTGTCTATCATCAGAGAGTGCTTTATTTTTTTCCAAGTAGCTGTGACCAAAGTCTGCTCCCAGTGCCATGAGTGGCTGCACCTCGCCAGGTCGTGGTAGCACTGAGTCACAGCAGAACTGATAAATCACAAAGTTTCCATGTCAAGGTGAAGGTATTGACTCTGCTGTACCCAAACTGACAAAATGTAGCGCTGAAGCGGTGGCAATTCATCTTGGAAAAAAAAAAAAAAAGGACAAAAGGGTCATCTTGGCTTCACGTAATAATCAGGAAAATTTGAGTGCTGAATAAGACCTTTACCGTGTTTTCTCTCAAAAAGGGGGGGGGAAAATACTTCTCTCCTTTTCTCTGTATGCCGTAGGTAGTCTATAGCTAAATAGTAAAATCCGTTTCCTGGATATTCAACTGTCTAATTCTATTTTTATTTCTGTACATTTAGGTTTATTGCTATTTTTTATTACTGCCGCCTGATTGTAACGCTCAGCCTGAAAACTTCTCAAAGTTTCAAATCAAAGAAAAAAAAGGTGGAAGGAGAGGAAATAAGATATTTCACTGCAAATGTACATCTTGTTCTCATATTGTGAAAGCAAGATAGCAAACAGAGAAATCTGGGTTGTGTTGGAAGATATCCAGCCGAATGTCTGGTTTTGGCTAGTTACTGCTGTACATGATACATGCCTACACCAGTATTCCCATTAAATTAATTTGTACCCTCATTGAAGTGCTATTGAGCTGAAAAGAAACATGTCCGCTGACTTCATGGCCTTTGCATTGAGTCTAACATAACATGGAAATAAGGCAAACACCCAGAAGCTCAGGGTTAATAAGAATAATGTCTTTATTGTATTTTGGAACTTCTTATACTGCTGTGTCTTACAGTGCTACTGCTATAATTTAAGAGCTTGGTAGCGTGTCCACGTCAAACCTTAGTTGCTGGGAAGTCTGAATCTTATAGACATGGTTTTTTGGCCAAGTGATTTTCATGAAAGTTGGTTTAAAGGCGCTGGCACGGGCCTGAAGCCTCATGAACAATTTTTATTTTTTATTTTTTTTTTAAAATGAATTCTCTCAACTGTAGCGAATGCAATTTGCTAAAGAAAAAAAAATCAAAAGGTGTTTCAAAAATATTTTGGATGTCCGCTATTATTGATATTTTAAAATAATTCCTTAGACATTGGCCACTAGGCAGCTTCTTAACAAAACCTAATGTTTCTAAAGAATTTTTAAATCCATTTTGCAAGCGTACAGACTACAGCTATTTCCACAAGAGTTGTTAGTCAATGTAGCTGTTATTCACAGGCTGAATATAAATTACTGTAGATGACTATTGATTTTTAAATACACAAACTTTCATTGAAACCCCGCAAAGTTGCATGATTGGAAAAGCTCCATGGTAGAGCTGTTGTTCCTCACGTGGTGTTTGCTGAAGGGCGGTTGATGCTGACCCCCGGCGTAGGCCACCCCTTTGGAAGCGCGCGTGCCCCTTGTCATGGGTGGCCTGCACCCCTCAACGCTCAAGCTGATGGAGGGGTGCAGATACCTATGCTAGCACGCTTTCTGAATTCCTTTTTTTATCCTAGTCTTCCATGAGCTTGAAAGTTGCAGCCTAGGACCAAATAGTTTTATATTTTTAATCACACAATTTCCAACATATACAAATATTAAGGGGGGTAAGAAAGGAATTTTTTTGACACAATCTTGAGACCATCTCCTTAAATGTGGATGTGCAGTGTGGATCCTCAGAAAACTTTTTTTTTATCTTGTTAGATACCCGAGTAAAAACCTTCAGCACTTTCAGTTTTCTCTAAGCTAAATAATTTCAGTATTTAAAAATATTTTTAATTTTTGCTACATACCTATTTTTAAATTATCACTGAAAACTTAGCTAATAGTTTTACACAATTCTGAACCATTAGAATGCTAATAACAAGGGCTTTCTTTCTGTTTTTAAAGTTCCAACATCTGCTGTGCTTAAGCATTTAACAAAGTTTTTTTATAGACTCATTGAATTTAGTTAGTTGAGGTATTTTTCCAATATCCACGGGTAATACAGAGATTTCACAACTTTGAGTAAGACATTTTTGTTTAAAATAATTATATGACGGAGGAATATTGTAAAAGCTCTGTTAGATGGTATTAAGGGTCTGTTTATAAATCCTAAATGTCTAAATAGTACATTAAAATATTACCGTATTATATTCTTATGCTGGGTGATCACTACCAAGTAGAAACGGAGAGAAGTTGTGCAGAAAACCAGCTCTTACAGATGTATGCTGTAGCATCATAGATTTCATATGGTTCTGAGATGGATAAATACCTTTGAAGAGCTAAGCCAGTGAAGACAGGCAAATGATCAGATTTTCCATAATTCTCTGAACTGTGTGGGAGCAAGGTGAAGGAGATGGACCCAAACCCATCTGTCCGTAAGAAGGAGGTGTTTATTCAGCCAGGAGGCCTTGCAGAGGAATAAACTCCCAAATAATAGCACAAGTACAAAACCAGACGCAAGCCCAGTTTATTTCAGTAAAATATATCTTAATTAGTAAAATACCCTGGAGTATTAAATAGTTGAAATGTGATGTTTTGCTGCTTTGATGTAGTACCACAGGAGCAAAACACTTCACCAAATCAGCCATACGCCTTGTGTTTTGGAGTAGGATATTTTGTCCTGTTAGTCGTATCATGTTGTTTTCATAAAGCACCATGTTTTGTTATAGTTACTTATGAATTAGGCTGGCACTTCCTTGGCATGATGGGAGCATTCAACATACGATACCATACAGGTTTCCTTCCCCTTTCCCCCTTCACTGAAATACTGCCAAGCCCCTCCTTTGCAACGCTCCGTGCTGACGACTGGCAAGTTCAGGCTTCTGACTGGTGGGATCCTTCATTTCTCATGACCTGCTCATCTGATAGATGTTTAAATCAGGGTAAATTTGCAGATGCTCTACATGGCAAACTGTTCTCAGATTGAAGTGAATGACGTGGTCGGTTATGGTAACTCGGTTAACCCATACACCAAGTACCCTGCAGGTGGGTTTAGTTTAAGTGGTTTCCATTCACTACTTCATACTTCACCTCTTGAATACGTTTTTCTAACCCAGTATCATTGACTCTAAATATCTGTAAAAGCAGCAGAGTGATGTCTGTACAATGCAGTAGGTTGGGTTGGTGCCTTAGGATGTCCATGTACAGGTGAGGCTTGCTGCTCCCCATAAATCCAGGGACCAGGGCCATGGTCCATCTATCCAGGCACCCACCTGATGGCCTCGGGGGGGTGATACTGGGGAAGCGTATGCAAGCAGAGGGTGTATGGGGTCCTGTCCCTTGTGTACTGCCCGTGCTGCCACATTCGTCACTCATTTTTAGTGTCTTGGGGAGCACGGAGCTGGGGAGATGACAAGCACCGGTTGTAGGTAGGGGCAAGGGTGCGGAGCTTCCACCAGAACTGGCTGCTTCTTACACAACTACGCCAAACCTCATGCTGAAAATTTTCGGTACCTGTCTTTGAGGTGGGTTGCTTGGTATGTGAGGGTCACTGAACCCAAGCCACGGCTGCTTCCAGCCTCCCCCCTCACAGCCTCCCCAGGGCGTTGCTGCGCTGGTTCCTACAGCTGCCCAGCAGAGAGGACTCCTGAGCACGCAGAGTCCTTGTGCTTTGGGTG